>BPLQ01007752.1:221-11415 GCA_021605075.1 Caerostris darwini
TCAATTGTAATGAATCAATATGATGTGATCAATTGTAATGAATCAATGTGGTGTGATCAATTGTGATGATTCAACGTGATGTGATCAATTGTAGCAGATTCGACATTCCCCCGAACGCGTTATTTGGGTGGTTTGGTTTGGATTGTAGCTGTACACTCATTTTCTACATTAAAACAGTAAAAGTTAATAAACTTTAATTTTTATTAACTTTTTATAAAAAAATATTGCAAATTAAATAAATGAAATTCATTCTCAAATTTATTCGATTAAAACTAATAAAAAAAAGTTCAATTTTCAAATTCCAGCTAACACTCTTCTCCCTTTCTTTGCTTATGTCTGAATAACACACTCTTCATACTAAACGAACAGTTCGTTTAAAACTTTCTCTAATATCATTGCAGACGATAGCCTGCAAAGGAGCCTTTCATGAGCGGCCGTCATAAAATGCTGACGACGGTATTAAGCCATCGAAAATGGCAACGGGTTCGCAGTTTCCGTTAGCTTGATGTTGATGTGACCCTAAAATAACAAGACTCATTTGCTTCGAAAACAGAACTGCAGCGGATTGTTGACTCTCCTCTCTTAGTAAGAGCAGAGTGTATCTGACACATGGCGACATGAGATGGCTTCTTAAGTTTGGTTTCTTTTACTTTTGGTTAGATCGGTTTGATGAAGTGTTGTTAGAAACTTATGATTCTAATCTATTTCCTGTTTTTTCCTGTTTTCCGAATCATTCCAAAATAATTTGATCTTTATATATTTAAAAATAATAATAAATAAATAAATAAAATGAGGTAATTGAATTATAAAAGTTCAAGTATATTCTAACAAAAAAGTCACACTCAGTGATAGTGAGCTTAAGTCATTCGAGCTGATAAATTGCGATGATTCAACGTGATGTAATTAATTGTGTTGATTCAAAGGGTTAAATAGAGATGATTCAATGTAATGGGATTAATTGTGATGATTTACCGTGATATGATTAATTGTGATAATTCAATGTCATGTGATAAATTGTGATAAAATACGATTCAATGTGATGTGATACAAAAAGATTCAACGTGATGTAATAATTGAGGGGATTCAATATGATGTAATTAATTGTGATGATTCAACGTGATGTGATAAATTGTGATGATTCAACGTGATGTGATAAATTGTTATGATTCAGTGGTATGATTGAACGTGATGTTGATAAATTGTGATGATTCAATGTCATGTGAATTATTGCGATGATTCAACGTGATAACTAACGTAACTTTTATAAAAAAAATATTACAAATTAAATATTAATTCATTCCCAAATTTACTCGATTAAATCTATCAAACAATTTCAATTTTTAACTTCTAGCTAATACTCCCTTTCTTTACTTATGTCTGAATAACTCACTCTTCATACTAAACGAACACTTCGTTTAAAACTTTCTGGAATATCATTGCAGACGATAGCCTGCAAAGGAGCCTTTCATGAGCGGCCGTCATAAAATGCTGCCGACGGTATTAAGCCATCGAAAATGGCAACGGTTTCGCAGTTTCCGTTAGCTTGATGTTGATGTGACCCTAAAATAACAAGACTCGTTTGCTTCGAAAACAGGACTGCAGTGGATTGTTGACTCTCCTCTCTTAGTAAGAGCAGAGTGTCTCTGACACATGGCGACACGAGATGGCTTCTTAAGTTTGGTTTCTTTTACGTTCTTGGAAGGTTTTTTTTAAGCTGATCTTTTATTTCTTTATAAGATCGGTTAGATGAAGTGTTCTTTTGAACTTGTGATTCTAATCTATTTCCTGTTTTTAAGATGGTTTATTCCACAATGACTCGGTGTCTATATATATTTAAATATATATATATATAAGTAAATAAAATGAGGTAATTTAA
This sequence comes from Caerostris darwini, assembly GCA_021605075.1. NCBI lineage: Eukaryota > Metazoa > Arthropoda > Arachnida > Araneae > Araneidae > Caerostris > Caerostris darwini. Next base: position 2,098 of record BPLQ01007752.1, read on the forward strand.
TTATAAAAGTTCAAATATTTTCTGACAAAAACGGCTTACTCAAAAGTGATAAAGAATTTTTTTTCCCTAATGCAGCTGGCAAAGATACATTTATCTTTATCTCATAAGCAAGGGCTGCATAGCCGTTATTCATTTAGCACTACCCAGGGAACGCGTGCAGCTTCAGATATGCTACGGATGCGAATAACACTACCCCCACAACGCTCTACTATCCTATTAGACGGAGACCTACGGTTTAAAGTAGATTCCGAACCGCTACAAACATCCATTGCACTGCTGGGACTCGAACGCGAAACCTGTGACACCAAGCGCTACCCACTACGCCATCAAACTCATGTGATAGTGAGTATAAGTCATTCGATGTGATAAATTGTAATAATTCAATTTGATGTGATAAATTGTAGCAGATTCAACGTTACTCAGAAAGGGTTATTTAGGTGGTTTGGTTTGTTGCTTTACGGTCATTTTCTATATACTTTGGGCTAATTAGGTTGGAACGTATAGTTTAACATGGATTCCGAACCACTCAGAAACATTCATGCCACCGCCAGAATTCGAACCTACGGTCTGTGGTACCAATGACCAGTCAATTGGTCATCAGTCCGCATGGTTATGTAGAATAAAAAAAAATTCCTTTCGATATAGTTACGTAGAATATTTATTTATTTTTTTTTTTTGATATGGTATGTAAAATAAAAGTTTTCTATAAAAATATTTGAATAAAATCCTTAAAAAAATTAACATAGTAAAGTCTAATGAACATAGTTATTCCAATATTGGAACAAAATTTATCTTATTATTTTTATCTTATCTTATCTTATTAACTACAAATTAATCATTAATTTATTCTCAAATTGACTAGATCAAATCTAACAAAAAAATTCAATTTCCAAAAATCAGCTAACACTCATCACCCTTTCTTTGCTTATATCTGAATAACTCACTCTTCATACTAATCGAACACTTCGTTTAAAACTTTCTGCAGTAGCGTTGCAGACGATAGCCTGCAAAGGAGGCTTTTATGAGCGGCCGTCATAAAATGCTGCCGATGGTATTAAGCCATCGAAAATGGCAACGGTTCGCAGTTTCCGCTAGCTTGATGTTGATGTGACCCTAAAATAACAAGACTCATTTGCTTCGAAAACAGGACTGCAGTGGATTGTTGACTCTCCTCTCTTAGTAAGAGCAGAGTGTCTCTGACACATGGCGACACGAGATGGCTTCTTAAGTTTGGTTTCTTTTTAATCTGATATTTTACTTTTTATAAGTTAAGTTAGATGAAGTGTTGTTTTGAACTATGATTTCAATATATTTCATATTTTTAAAATGATTTATTAACAAGTAATAAAAAAAAATTTTTTAATTTAATTCTTTCTTTTTTTTTTCTTACCGTATTGCAGAAAGTCCTTTATAAATAATTTTCATTCATTTTTTTAAGTTTATCTGGCGCCATCTATTGGTAGATACATGCAACTTAAATCTAAAAAAAACCTAAAATTAATTAATTAAATTGAATTAATGAATTAATATTTGAAAAAACTGTATTAACATCGAGTGTCATCCACTACAAGTTAAAAAAAAAATGTATTTAAACTTGAGTGGATGAATAAAAAGTGTTTTATGAACGATTGAAAATTTGAACAAGATATATATACGGAGAGTATGGGCTAATAGAAGGAATTTAAAAAAAATGAACAGCAATCTCGAATTACAACAAAATAATAAAAGCAAAAAACAATAAAAGAAAATGCATACGATAAAAATAATAAAAGAAAATATATTAGGCTATATTTCAAATTTAACTAAAAACTTTTTGATCATTTAAAATTAAAAAATATAGAATATATTAACAAGAATACTCAAACACGATCGCTTCAAATTTCAAACGTAAAAAATTAAGAATATTAATATCCAGAAAAATTAGCTAAATTAAAATCAGACCATTTTTTATATTATTGCCAATTTGTAGTTACATTATTTTAAAAATTGAACAATATATATTAAATGAATAATAAAAATATTTGGAATACCAGAGGGTTTAGCATACGGCTGACAACATTATCCCGTAAAAAATTAAGCATCTACTGTCGCAAAATCTGCCACCATGAGCTGTTGAGTAGTTAGTAATAGTTGTTGCTGTCAATCAAATGGGAACAACAACAACAACAACAACAAAGAATAACTTCATGGGAAACTTTCTTTGGGTAAAAAATTGTTATGTACGCTACGTGCAAAAAAGATTATCAATTTTGTTTTTAAATTCAAGGTGATTAAGTATATAATTAAGTACACAATAATTCATAAGGGGTTTTTCCCAGCTCAAAATAAACAATCGAAACCGCCATCTAGTAGAAGTAACTGGAACTTCATTCGGCGTAAAGCATGATTTCTGCTACCTGGGTGTAAACGGATCGGAAAAAATTTCTTCTCTGTCGTTAGATACTTCGTCGCTTCACACATTGGTGTGAATGAACTTTTGAGAGCCGCTCACGTTAGCGAGTGAAAGGTTTGAGCGTAGTTTATTGCTGCAGTTTGGATGGAAATGGAAACACCGTCACAGCATCGAATTTTTGGCCACAACTTACTAACCAGCTTGCTTCGGTGTCGTCACTACCACAACTCAAACAGGATAAAAATTCTAGAATCTTACATGCGTTATACTAAAAAAGATACCGGAAAAAATACATCTTGAACCAGATTTAGATCCGGTGCCAGAAAAAGGAGTAGTAGGGATTCTACTGTTAAACTTTAAAACTGTTGATTATATTAATTTATGCCTCATTTGTTGTTGTTGTCGTATCCCTCATGAATTGAGGGAGGAGGAATTCGGATTCTGGTTTTGATGGAGCCCCCGTAGGTAGAGAGAGCAGCCTGATGGCCGAGTGGCTACCGCTCTGGTGCTCGGTACCACAGGTTTCGGGTTCGAGTGCCGGCTGTGCCAGGGATGTTTGTAGCGGTCGAGAATGCACTTTAAACTGTAGGTCCCGGTCTGTTTAACCCTCGTTCGCAAAAGATGACCGTAGAGCGACTAACCGCACACTAATCGTTTTGCCAGAAACTATTTCTTTCCTTAGATTCTCCTTTACAAGTATATGTTTGGTTTTATTTCGTTTTTATACAATATTTGCATGCATTTTTGTAAAAAAAATTTCATAGACTTCGTAAACTCGATCAGTATTATTACAGCACTTCAGTAATTTCAAAGTTCTCTGATGATAAAGTACCTGTAAAATACAGTAATAAGTTATTTTATTGGTTAAAAAGGTTGTTTGTTTAAAAAGGCTTCGTTTGTTGTAAACGGCCTGCTGGCTAATTGTTTAACTCTCTGGCCTTTGGGCTTCAGGTTCGAATCGATGTCATGGATATTCGTTAATGTTTCGGGCTGGATAGAATTAATTCCAATTCAGTTAATTTCATTCAGAAAACCTGATGTGAGATAGAAACAATAGAATTAAGTCATGGATTGAATTAAACTCTTATCTAATGGGACCACAATACTTGTAAGCGGAGCAATTTGTCTTAGATCCTAACAATATTAAACTCCACCACATTAGAAATTAAACTAGTCTATCATTGACGATTTTAACATATCACTGTTGTAAAACAATTAAAGAAAAACACTAAAAGACTAATTAGAAGATTTATTTCGAAGACGTTTAACATAAGGCTGGCGTTGAAAAGAGAATATGGGGACATTTAACAATTGCCGTTAGAAATGTTTAATTGTCTGAAGTGCACAAGCATGCGTATCAGTACTGAATTCCACTCATTATTGCAGACACATGAATGATGCATAGTTCTGGATGAATTTCTGCACCATCATCCATCTTTGGGCGGAGGCATCAAATCTCCTCATCTCACAATTGGCAATCCATTTAATTCACTGCCACACGATGGCCGATGACACTGAGAACTCAACTGATGACAAGCACGCAAAAGACAGGAATCCGCTACTGTGCAAATGCGATTTTATCAGTGTTGCTATTGGGGAATTATAAAGGTTCAGTGCTTTTTTTCAATTCCTTCTATTAGCTCACACTCTCCCTATATATATCCTATTCAAATTTTCAATCGTTCACAAAATACTTTTTTTTCATCCACTCAATTTTAAATACATTTTTTTCAACTTGTAGGGGAATGACACTGGATGTTAATGCATTTTTTTCACTCATTAATTCATTCATTAAATTTAATTAATTAATTAAATTTTTTTTTTTAATTTAAGTTGCATTTATCTAATAACAGATGGCACCAGATGTAAGAGGAAAATGTCAACTTTATTTGTAAAGGACTTTTCTGAAATAGAGTGAAAAAAAATTAGGAATCAACTTTAAAGAATTTTTTTATATATTACTTGTTTTAAATATTTATCGTCTTTCGAAATGCTACAGTATTATTACAATACTTCAGTAATTTCAAAGCCTGATTATAAGGTATCTGCAAAATACAGTAATAAGTTATTTTGTTGGTATTTATTTTAAAAGATTTCATTTGTTGTCAACGGCCTAATGGCCGATTTGATTGCGCTCTGGCCTTTGATAGGATAGATTTTTGTTAGAATCCCGGCAGTAGCATGGATATTCGTTGATGGGTCAGAACCGACTTTAATGAGCTGTAGTCCAAATCCAATTAGCCTTAATGTAGATATAGATAATTAGACGATAGAATTGCATTGACTCAAACAAAACCAAATATATAAAAATTGGTTCAAACAAAATAGATTCGTCCGTGCAATCCGTGAAATTAAATTATATGACTTTTTTGTCATTTTCTGAACAAATAATTACCCGCCAGATTTGTCGTTCAACGGTCATTTTTTTGCACACTTTAGGCTAATTAGACCGGTACCTGCAGTTTAACGTGGATCACGAACCACGAACCACTAAGTATACCACCGCCAGGATTCGAGTCTGAAGCCTATGATACCAAATGCCAGAGTTCTAACGAATTGGCCATCACGCCAAAATTACCAACCAGAAAATGTTTTATGAACAATAACTGTATGTTATTTGATTAAATTTAAATTTTTTATAAATCTCGTAAGCTATCATAAATTCTTTTAAAGATACCAACACGCAAGAGATCACAAAAAAAATATAAAAAATCTCTGTTTAAAAAGGAGTTTTTATAAATGCTTGGAACTAGAAAGCTTCAAAAGATTGACGACAACAGGAATAGTGGTTGAAAGAGAAATTCCGCAACGGAATGACAGGATAAAAACGCATTGCTCCGAAAAGGAGGTACAACAAATATCAGGAGAAATTGAAGAACAGACGGATAAAATCATGGGTGCTGTTCTTCCGGATGAAAAGCTTGCTGAGAGATAAAAACATACTACTTGGGACAGCCATCATTTTTGAAGACCGTTATGGGTTCTTTCCTGTCTTTCAACAATCAATTCAAAGTATACATTTTGTTTCTGTTTTCAAAATAAATGTTGAGTTTGTTTGTTTTTTAACTTTTATGTAAAGAAAGAATACGAGTCATTATATTAAAGAGAGAGTGGTTGTTTAAATTTGTTTTATAAATAATGGAAAAACTTTTTTCTAACTATTTTTAAAAATATTCTTACCATCATTATTTACAATTCTGGTTGTTTTCCATTACGGTATCTCAGAATATAGCCATAAACTTTTAATGTTTTTGAAATCATTATGATAGAGTTAGAGTTATTTCGATATGTTAGCATCCTTTTTTGGGAGGCTATAACTATAAATGGTTTAGTTAGGTCTTTAAAGGGATCTTGTAAAACACAAAAAAGGCATTATGACAGTAATTGCAAGACATTCTGCTATCTGTTCCACTGAGTCTACTCGGATTTCAAATCAGTGACAACAACGTCTCCTTGCATGTTTGGCCAGGGAACTACAACTAAGCGTGATTTGGTTTGTAGCTAACTCTACGGTAATTTTGTGCACACTTTCGGATAATACTGCACTTACCGGTACTTACAGTTTAACGTGGATTAAGAACCACGCATAAACATCCATGCCAACGCCAGGATTCGAATCTGAAGCTCTGGTAACAAAGGCCACCATGCCGCAATTTCCCGATATAGAATTTTTTTTATCAACAATAGCCTGTATGTTATTTTATTTAACTTAAATGTTTGAAACTTTCGCAAGCTATCAAATTTTTTTTAAAGTCACCACGAAAAAATTATAAACAATCCCTGGTTCAAAAAGAGTTTTGATAAATGCTCGGAATTAGAAAGCTTCAAAAGATTGATGACAACAGAATCAGCGGTTGAAAGAGAAATTCCGCAACAGAATGACAGGTTAAAAACGCATTGCTCCGAGAAGGAGGTACAACAAGCATCAGGAGAAATTGAAGAACAGACAGATGAAATCATGGGTGCTGTTCTTCCGGGTAAACAGCTTGCTGAAAGATAAAAACATACTTCTAAGGACAGTCATCATTATGGGGTTCTTTCCTGTCTTTCAACAAACCACTGAAAGTATACATTATTTTGTTTCCATTTTGTAAACTAAACGTGGAGGTTGTATTTTTTTAGCTTTTATATAAAGAAAGAATAAGAGTCATTATATTAAAGAAAGAGTGGTTGTTTAAACTTTTTTATAAAGAATGGAAAAACATTTTTCTTAATAGTTTTAAAAATGTACTCAAAAAGATTTTTTTTCCAATGTGTGTTGTTTCAGGTTGTGGTATCTCAGAATATAGCCAAACACTTTTAAGGTTTTTGAAAGCATTATGTCAGAGCATGTCGTTTCGGCATGATAACATCCTTCACAAAGATATTATGACTGTAACAGTTTTTGGGAAGTCTTGAAAAGAAGTTTATAAATGTCAAAAAGGCATCCCGACTGTAATTGCAAGACATTCTGCTGTCTTCTCCACTATGTGGACGTTGATACCAAAGGCTATTGGGTCGAATACTGGTGGTGGCATAGATGTTTGTTATGATTCGGAATCCACTTTGAACCATGGCTCTTTGTCTAACATGACAGTAGAGCGTTAGGCAAGACAGACAAGCCGGACACGCCTACACCTTAAAAAAAAGCCCTCTCCTGTCTCGAAATCAGCCAGTAGATAGACAGCCTTGGCCCACCATGGGACTGTTGCGCCAATGAAAGAAATTAAAAACAAAAATATCTTATGAAATAAAATATTGAAAAGTATATTCAATGGTTAAAAGGAGTATATATATATATATATATGCTACGATATGATACGAACGCAATTAATATTACACTCACAACGCTTATATTAGATCGGGACCTATGGTGTAAAATAGATTCCGAACCACTACAAACATCCACCGGGACTCGAAGTCTGTGGTACAGAGTGCAACCACTCAGTCCTCAACCCTTTATTTATATATATTTACCCTTCTATTTCAAAACTGATTTGTTATAATAAATATTTAAACCATCATTATATTTATTTAGTAGATTTTGTTATTATTCACTGAATTTTTATGATCTATTTTTATTATTTTTATAAAAAGCATTAAAATTGGTCATGAAAATATCCAATTTCAGTATAAGAGTATAGATATCATAAGTATGGATATTTTATAAACATAACTACAAACCCTATTTTCTCAAGCGAAATGAGATAATGAAAAAAGTACATTTTAATTACATTCCTCGATAGTAATTAATAAATAAATATCTTCATTTTTTTTTTCTTAACGAAGAAAGATTAAAATTCTTATCATATAATACTTTGAGATATAAACAAACGGACAAAAAAACATTAATTAAAAATCTTGAAACAGCTTCAAATGTGAAAAAAAATACGATGAATTTCGATCTAATTTGAAGAATACCTTAAAGATTCTTTTATTAGCATATTAATAAGTCCGCATTGCTTTAATATTGTATAATGTTAATTAAAAAAATAACTTATTATTATTTAATAATACACATATTTTCGGGTTTTTTTAAGTCAATTCGTGAAAATATTTGGTGAATTAACATTCATAAATTAGGATTCAGTGATTCTTTTTTAATATAAAATAAGAGCAATATGCTTTTATTTTGTTATCTTTATTTATTTATTATTTTTTTTTAATTTTTAAGATTAAATATAAATAAAATCGTAATATAAATAAATAATAAAGTAAATAAAATCAACAAAAAATAAAATAATAAAGTAAAAAAATCTATAAAAATAAAATAATAAGGTAAAAAAAATCAATAAAAACAAAATATTAAAGTAAAAAAATTAATATATAAAATAATCATTCGCAAAATTATTGAATTTAAAACTAATACAAATAGCAAAAATTCAGTGAATTTCTTGTTTTTAAGAATAAACTAATTAATAAATACTTTAACAACAATATTTTGGAAAAAAAAAGTTTTAGTTAATTATTTGTATGTTAACTATTTATTTGTATCGTAATTCACTAATTAATTATATAATATTTAAAACATTTTGCTTGTGGATTCCACTGATTATAAAAACAAATTTAATTCGGTTAACTTTTAAATACAATTATTTTCTGCATTCATAATAGTTAATTTTATTTAAATTCTCTACATAACGAATTAGATAATTATTTGGAAAAAAAATTATTTATAACAGAATATAAAGCCAATTTTGCTTGTCATTAAGAAACAGAAATGCATTAGTAATTAGAAATTATCACGCTGCCAACAAATTTATCGTTGTTGGAAATGATGGATTTGCCATAAATTATGGAATATATCAAAGCAAATTAATTGAATTAAGTACATTTAAAACCAACAGGAAACATACAGTGAAGAAATTGCTTTTATCCTACAAATTGAATAATCTTTGTTAATATAACTTCTGCATAAAATAACTACAAAAAAATAGTCAAATGCATTATATTATTCTGTTAATAACAAATGATTAATCTTATGATGAAAAACAAAAATAAATTATTTCTAATTATAGATCAATTTTAATCCAAAATAAATTATTATTTTTTCCATAGAAGAGGACATTCAAAATATGAATGTAAAAGATTTTTTTTAGATACATGCATTATTAGTTAGTGTATGAATATATTTCCTTGATAGAAAATTGATAGAAGCAAAATGAATATTTTTTGTTGATGTGGAAGAAATGAAGCATAAACATACATAAGTCATATTTAATGGTTTAAACTATATATATGTGTATATATATATATATACAGTGTAATTATCCGGAACCCCTACGGCAGACAATAATTCATCCCACTGAGATATTCCACATCTACAAATATATCGCAGTTTGCCATCTAAACATTGGCTTAATGGCCATCGTGATAAAAGAGTCAGAAAGTTCATATAATTTAATAAGAATATAATTTAAAAAGATTCATATAATTCAATAAGAATA
>BPLQ01007752.1:11425-141136 GCA_021605075.1 Caerostris darwini
CCAGGATAATTCAAAAAGATTCATATAATTCAATAAGAATATAATTTGAAAAGATTCATATAATTCAATAAGAATAGAATTTAAAAAGATTCATATAACTCAATAAGAATAGAATTTTAAGCGATTCATATAATTCAATATATTCTATATAAGACAAGTTATACTATCGAATTCCTTTTCTTCAATCCTACAATATTGCAGATTCTAAATAGGAAGTTATTATTCCTATTACGTGCTGTTAGAATATAAATGTGGTTTTGAATTAGGATGTAACCTAGAAAGCAGAAATAGTATGGTTTATCATTTTCTGGGACGCGTTTCTGGATAAAACTATCTTTAGGATGTTATAATTAATTATAAAAATTCAAACTCCCGTCCCACCAAAAAAAAAAAAAAATATATATATATATATTTTTGTTTTGGTTATTTCGTTTAGGTATTATTAATTTATTTTGCGTTTTACTGATGTCATAGACAGCATATTTCATATCATATCATCGTTATTTTATATGGTAACTTTGAGATACCAGTTATTGTAGCGCCATCTTCTACCATAGTAGCTTAGACTCTGAAGCAAAACGAAGAGCTTTAGCTCCAACAATAAATTCCCACTTACTATATAACAGGTAATCTGAAAAGTTCGTAAGCTAACACATAGATGGCGCTACTAGTATTAAATCCATATGATGTTTAGTACGCTCTAACCTTCAAAAGACACGTGTATAAATTTGACAGTTGTTGCACTATTAGTATGTGAGTTATAGCATGTTTAGTGAAGCAACTTTTGTTTGTTTGAAAAAATGGATAAAAATGAATTTCATGTGTTAATAAAGCATTGCTTTTTGCAGAAAAAAAATACTATTGAAGCCGAGGCTTGGCTTGATAAACATTATTCGGACTTTGCAACACGAAAATCAACCGTAGAGAAGTGGTTTCCTAAATTTAAACGAGGCGAAATGAGCACCGAGGACGATGCACACAGTGGACGCCCCAAATAGGCTATTACCGACGAAAACATCAAAAGAGTCCAGAAAATAATTTCTGATAACTATCAAGTGAAGTTGATTGAGATAGCTGAGACCCTAAAGATATCAAAGGAACGTGTTGGACATATCGTGAATGAATATTTGGATATGCGAAAGCTCTGTTCAAAGTGAGTGCCGCGCGAGCTCACAATCGACCCAAAACAACAACGAATTGATGATTCTAAGCAGTGTTTGGAGCTGTTCACTCGTAATAAACCCGAATTTTTGCGTCGATATGTGACAATGGATGAAACATGGCTCCATCCTTTCACACCAGAGTCCAATCGACAGTCAGCCGAGTGGACTGCACGTGATGAACACTAAAAATGCTATAACTTCACTAAAAATGCTATAACTCACATACTAATAGTGCAACAGCTGTCAAATTTATATATGTTTCATTTGAAGGTTAGTGCTAATTGAAAATCATATGGATTTAATACTAGTAGCGCCATCTGTGTGTCAGATTACGACCTTTTCATCCCACCTGTTATCAACCATATCTGCTGGAGAGGAAGTGAAATTAAGTCAGTAGCATGTGTAATCTTAATATGTCTTGTTGAACTTTTGTGATTCTAGTTTGAGAACAAATTCTGGATATGAATTTATTGTGTGGATGGCTTGATTGTGCATTCCTTGTCAATTGTTTTAGAAACTGAATGTTGCTGAACAGTTGCTATTGCTGAAACAGTATTGCCGTCCACCCAGTGTGTATTTTCGTTTTTGAAATAATAATGCGGTATATTTTCTATAAATTATTTGCGTTCTTTTTTTTATCTGACTTTGCAATGTCAGACGCTTACCTTTTTTATCAATATTTCCGAGTGGCTAGCGCTCTGGCGCTCGGTACCACAGGTTTCGTCTTCGAGTCCCGGTGGTGCTATGGATGTTTGTAGTGGTTCGGAATCCACTTTAAACCGTAGGTCCCGGTCTCGTATGATCGTAGAGAGTTGCGGAGGCATTGTTACTCCGCGTCCGGGGCTTATCTTCAAGTTACACGCTCCCCCTGGGTAATGCAATGTGAGTAACGTCTGTGCAGCGCTTGCCTTAAGGCATCCAAGACCAAACTGGTGTTTGCCAGCTACATTGGAACGAAACCTTTTTGATCAATGTGCTTATTTAATGATTTCCAGTTTCGTGGCAGCAAATTATGCAATCTTTGTATCTTGATTTATTTATTTTTTTTGGAAGATTCTGAATGAGTTGTAGTATAGGGATTTTGTATTGAGAACGTTATGATGGTTTTGCTATATAATTTGATTGTGCTTCTAAGTTGCACATGATAATTTGCGAGTACAGCTAATACTGTTAGAGGTTTTATTCTGCAAAATGATCGTGCTTCAAGTTTATGTATATTTCTTACCAGTCTCCATTGATTTTGTCTTTGTCTAGGGATTTGTAATTTAATTATCATTCTGAATTTGCTACAAATAGTTGTATAACTCTAAATTCGTCTTCATTGTACATAGAATGATACTTAATTGCATTTTATTATTTAATTAGAATGCCCTATTATACTTGAGTATTTGAAATTGAATTATCACAATAAATAAATAAAAAAATGCTTCAATCTGCTCGTCAAATTTCAACTTAACATGTGTGAACATTGGAGAACGGATTAATAAATTCAGGAATATGTCAATGTTTAATAATGCACGAGATATATGAAGCAATTGATTGGAATATTACAAGAATGGAAAAATTCAAATAGCCACATGAATATAGCAATGTTGAATAGATCAAGAACTTCGTGAAGAATGAATTGTTCAAGATTCTCTAAAAAAATACACAAAAAGAAAATATAAAAGTAGTCGTAAATGAAGAATGAAGTATTCCCAATGCTACAGAAAACGTTATCACATAACAGTTGGACTGACATTTTCGTAGGCTGACACATGGATGGCGCTACTAGTATTAAATCCACATGATTTTAAGTTAGCCCTAACCTTCAAAAGACATGTATATAAATTTGACAGCCGTTGGACTATTAGTATGTGACTTATAGCATTTTTAGTGAAGCAACTTTTGTTAGTTTGAAAAAATGGATAAAAAGGAATTTCATGTGTTTAATAAAGTTTTTTTGGCAAAGAAAAAAAAAAAAAAAAATAAAAAATACTATTCAAGCCAAAGCTTGACTTGATAAACATTATTCGGAATTTGCACCAGGAAAATCAACCGTTGAGAAGAGGTTTGTTAAATTTAAACGAGGCGAAATGAGCACCGAGGACGATGCACGCAGTGGACGCCCCAAAGAGGCTGTTACCGACGAAAACATCAAAAAAGTTCACAAAATAATTTCTGATAACCGTAAAGTGAAGTTGATTGAGATAGCTGAGACCCTAAAGATATCAAAGGAACCGTGTTGGACATATCGTGAATGAATATTTGGATATGCGAAAGCTCTGTTCAAAGCGGGTGCCGCGCAGAGCTCACAATCGACCCAAAACAACAATGAATTCATGATTCTAAGCAGTGTTTGAAGCTGTTCAATCTTAATAAACCCGATTTTTGCGTAGATATGTGACAATGGATGAAACAGGGCTCCATCTTTTCACACCGGAGTCCAATCGACAGTCAGCCGAGTGGACTGCACGTGATGAACAATAAAAATGCTATAACTTCACTAAAAATGCTTTAATTCACATACTAATAGTGCAACAGCTGTCAAATTTATACACGTGTCTTTTGAAGGTTCGGGCTAACTAAAAATCATATGAATTTAATACTAGTAGTGCTATCTATGTGTCAGCCTACGAACGTTTCAGTCCACCTGTTACAATACCCATTGAAAATTCTAGGCATAAATGAAGAATGAAGTGTTCCAAATTTTACAAGAAAACTATAAAATTCAATAGCCCAGATTTTAAAAATAATTGACATAAATGAAGAATGAAGTATTCCAAATAAGAAGAATAAGAAGCACTAGACAGCACAATATGAACTAGAAAATACCAAAAGTGATAAATAGGAAACTTTACACTTTGCCAGATTTCGAACACATCTTCCTCATTTTGGAAATCTAACATGCTGTCTACCTGATCGAACCGTCCTTTGTAATTTAATTATCATACAGAATTTGCTACAAGCAGCAGGAACTAACTCAAAGAATTGAATTGATGGAATTGGATTGGATTGATGGAATTGGATTGGATTGATGGAATTGGATTGAATTGCATGGAAGTGATAAACTCACTACGAGTACTTATGGCCATTGGAAACACAAATGTTTAAAATCCCAACCCAAAACGTGAAAAGTGCCTCAAAACCATACTGCAAAACACTTTAAGCAAAAGCCAAATTCTCCAGAAAATTCCATAAGACTAACGTTATTCATGAATCATTTCAAGAGTTAAGGGGCTCAAAGTACTATTTTCAGCCAAAATTTGCAACGGAGTTTCATTTGCTTGACTCTCGTTTACGGATAGCGTCATGGACCCATAACCAGGACAACATCATGTTCACACATGATAATAAATAAAAAATATACTATGAAAATTTTAAATAATATATGTTGTTTTAAATATTAAGATTGATTAAATAGATGTGTGTTGAAGCGATTTTTCTCTGATGTTGACCACGAGATAAAATATGATGATAACCAAAAAAAAAAATTATTTAAATACACTCAAGAGACAAGACATTATGACCACCTGTCAATAACGAGTTGGCCCACCTTTGGCGCGCAACACAGCTTCAACCCGCCTTGGCATGGATTAATACCACCACTTAATACCAGTTAAATACCACTTCCAACTGATCACGTGCCTTCCACGTCATCCGGTCGAGTTCATTGCAAACTGCAGGGGTGGTCATAAGGTTTTGGCTCTTGAGTGTACATTACAATGCTTAAAATGTTTACTAAACATTTTTAGTCAGATTCATACTTTAATTATGTAAATCTAACTTAAATATAAGATAAATATTTTACCAAAAGTTATTTTAGTGATTTTTCACGTAATATTAAATCCATGGGTATGATATTTATTCTTTGGTGCGTAATTTATTTTGCAGGCAATTGACTTAAGCTATGTTTATTTTGAAAACATCCTGCTTTTTGATGTTTCAATAATTCACAAATGCGTTTCTGCTCCTAAAATAAATGTATTTCAATTACTTGAGAATAAATGCAATTGTATTGAATATATTTATTACTTGGGACGAATCTATTTTTTAAAGAAAAAAAATGGATGCAATCCTTTCTTGTCCATTGTCAAGATAGGGTAAGGACCTCATTTCTCTTTTAAAAAACATTGTGCTAAAGCCATTTTTTTTTTTTTGCTCCGAAAAGAAGATGCTTTTCAACATCAAAATGAATTATGATTTCCACATTCTTTCTCCATTGCAAAAGTCAATTTGGAGAAAATATTTTTCGAAATGAAATTTGTCTCGATGCCCCGTTATGGCAGGGAACAGATCTAGGACATTTATTTTTATTAAGAAAAAATAACGCTTTGAATGATTATTTCGAATGAATAACGGTTCAAGTCAAGCAAATTATGAAAGAATAGGACACAAGAGTCATTCGGTTGCAGTTAAATTTAATTTTGAATGATGCCAATAGAAAAAAAAGACTATTTTTTTAGCGATGTGATCTATTTCTACGCTTCGTTTAACGTTGAAAAAGGTTTGATGGCTTTTAGACAATACGTTCTGTTTGGTTCGTCAGCAAAAGAATAGAATCATTTTTTTTCATTAGAATAGAAAATTTACTATATGTATAGAAATGTATTCATAATTTTTGTTTTAAAAAGAAAACACACATTATTATTAATGAAACAGTCAAATTTTTTCTAGTATGATGTTAAGTTATTAATTCGCTTTAAGCTAAATAATTACTACTTGTTGTTTGTATATATATATATATATATATCATAAAGAAACCTGGGTCTAAATGGCTGAGTGTGTTGAAAGAACTTCCGGAAAATATAACTTCTCAACAACAATCTAACAGTTGGGCTGACATGTTCGTAGGCTGACACATAGATGGGGCTACTAGTATTAAATCCATATGATTTTCAGTTAGACCTGACCTTCAAAAGACACGTGTATAAATTTGACAGCTATTGCACTATTAGTATGTGAGTTATAGCATGTTTAATTTAATCAACTTTTGTTAGTTTGAAAAAATGGATAAAAAGGAATTTCGTGTATTAATTAAAGCATTGCTTTTTGGCGCAAAAAATACTATTGAAGCCAAGGCGTGGCTTGATAAACATTATTCGGATTATGCACCAGGAAAATTAACCGCAGAAAAGTGGTTTGCTAAATTTAAACGAGGCGAAATGAGCACCGAGGACGATGCACCCAGTGGATGCCCCAAAGAGGCTGTTACCGACGAAAACATCAAAAAAGTCGACAAAATAATTTCTGTTAACCGTAAAGTGAAGTTGATTGAGATAGCTGAGACCCTAAAGATATCAAAGGAACGTGTTGGACATATCGTGAAGGAATATTTAGATATGCGAAAGCCCTGTTCAAAGCGGGTGCCGCGCGAGCTCATAATCGACCCAAAACAACAACGAATTGATGATTCTAAGCAGTGTTTGGTGCTGTTCAATCGTAATGAACCCGAATTTTTGCGTCGATATGTGACAATGGATGAAACATGGCTCCATCATTTCACGCCGGAGTCCAATCGACAGTCAACATAGTGGACTGCACGTGATGAACACTAAAAATGCTATAACTCCCATACTAATAGTGCAACAGCTGTCAAAATTATACACGTGTCTTTTCAAGATTAGGGCTAACTAAAAATCGTATGGATTTAATACTAGTAGCTCCATCTATGGGTTAGCCTATGAACCTTTCAGTCCACCTGTTACGTCTGTGCTGTCATGTAGTTCAAACGGAAGGCACTACTCCTTCTTCGGCGACTCACAGCCAAGTCAATTTTCTAAATACGGGTGCTCCATCGTAACATAAAGTGACCCCTCTTCTATACGGGATACAAAACATCGGATACTAATTTATTTTTACTGGGTTTACTCTATCTATTTCTACTGGGTTGAAATGAGGAAGACATGTTCGAAACTTGTCAAAGTTAAACTGAAAAGAGAGTTTAATGTAAATATAAACTTTAGTAGGCTGGGACGTCCTCTTGTCTCAATGAGGAAGCATGGATGGCGTAAACAGTCTCTTCCAGATGCCATGTCGAGTGTATTCGTTCCAAATAGCAGTGATGCACACTTAGTACGATGCATCAGAAACCCTGTGGTTCATTCTGGTTAATGTTGAATCTGTTACACATTGGGAATGCTTACAGTTAATTCAGCTGATTGTAGCAAATTCAGAGTAGTAATTAAATTACAAAAGCCAGTTCAATCAGGTAGATAAAATATTTTTTTTTCTTTCTAATGCAGTTGGTAAACACTTAGATGGCTTGGTGTTGGATGCCTTAAGGCAAGCGCTGAGCAGACGTTACTCACTTTGCATTACTCAGTGGGCGCGTGTAACTTGAAGATAAGCCACGGACGCGGAGTAACAATGCCCCGCAACACTCTACGATCCTATTAGGACCGGGACCTATGGTTTAAAGTGGATTCCGTACCACTACAAACAACCATGGCACCGCCGGGACCCGAACCCGAAACCTGTGGTACCCAGCGCCAGACCGCTAGTCACTCGGCCATTCAGGCCCTAAAACTTACACAGCTTGGTCGCCTTAAGGCAAGCGCTGCACAGCCGTACTCACTTTGCATTACCCAGGGGGCGCGTGTAACTTGAAGATAAGCCACGGACGTGGAGTAACAATCCCCCGCAGCGCTCTACGATCCTATTAGACCGGGACCTACAGTTTAAAGTGGATTTCGAACCACTACAAACATCCATGGCACCGCCGGGATTCGAACCGAAACCTGTCGTACCGAGCGCCAGAGCGCTAGCCACTCGGCCATTCAGGCCCGGTAGATAAAATATTGGGTTTCCAAAATGAGAAAGACGTGTTCGAAACCTGACAAAGTGAAATTGAACAAAGAGTTCAATGCATATGAAAAATTTGGAGGCTGGAACATTCTTCTGTTGGTTCAATAAGGATGAACGGATGGCGTGAACAGTCTCTTCCAGATGTCATCTCAAGAGTTTTCGTTCCCAATAGCAATGATACACCCTGAGTACGATGATTCAGAAACCCTGTGGTACATCCTGGTTATTGTTGAATCTGTTACTCATTGGGAAAGCTTATAGTTAATACAACTGCTTGTAGCAAATTCAGAGTAATAATTAAATTACAAAAGCCAGTTCAATCATGTAGATAAAATATTTTTATTTTATTTTTTATTTCCAATGGCAGATTATGAACAGTTACAACAAAAACATACAACATACAACAACAACAAAATAATACAACAAAACATGTTGAAACAGAGTTCATTAATGTAACAATAATGCCAAGTTGCAGATCTTTTAGCCACTAAAAAGTGTTACCAGGTGCACCACGGGGAGGTAGATCTGCGCACCCGGCAGATAAAATATTGGGTTTCCAGATTGAGGAAGACGTGTTCGAAACCTGACAAAGTGAAATTGAACAAAGAGTTCAATGCATATGAAAAATTTGGAGGCTGGAACGTTCTTCTGTTGGCTCAATGAGGATGAACGGATGGCGTGAACAGTCTCTTCCAGATGTCATGTCGGGAGTTTTCGTTCCCAATAGCAGTGATACACCCTTAGTACGAAACATCAGAATCCCTGTGGTGTATCCCCGCTCTGCCCCCTGGGGATGCTAACTTTGGTGGGTATTCCATTGCACCCTGTAGCGTACTCATTGTCTCTGGGAGTACATTAAGATCTTCCCGGAATTTGTCGTCAAGATTGGATCCAGGAATACTATTGATAAGGAGTTATGACAAAGACGTTGTTGAGCAATTTGTTCGGCATCTCTGCTTTCCGCTAGGTTAGTTTCCAAAGTTGGGTCGTAGCTGGGTAGCTTACATACCTGGATTGGCCATTGTGTGCAAATGCGTGTGGAGAGCACAGGCTTTCCAGAGGAGTGGTTGTGGTGCATCCTGGCTCATGTTGAATATGCTACACATTGGAACTTAGACTTATGTCTTTGTCGGTATAGTGAAGAATAATATCATATCAAATTTGCTCCCATTCGGAAACAAAAACGTTAAATTTCAGTATAATATTCATGTTAAGCATCGGGTTCTTGGTCTTGGTCTAGATATTGCTGTCTACCAGAAAGATAAGAAACGACTTAATTTAAAAAAAGAGGTTTGAGGTTTAACATGTTGATGTTAAGCCTCATTTCTAGAATATGACTGACCATGTCTGGTCTGCCGGACTCTTTTCAATATATACTGGCCATTAAGAAGAATAACATGCTACTTTAATTTGAATGATAAAAATATATGAAGATTAACGTTACTTGGAGATATTACAGTGAACACCACTTTTATCCGTCTGTTGTCGACGTTGGTTCTACCAGGCGAGCTGAAAGGTTCATAGGCTGGCATAGAAAATTTCTTTTTTCTTTTATAGAATTTGATATAGCGGTCATACAATTTTTCGATACCATTTTTATAGTACGATTTGTCTTTAGCCTCAAAATAGGCTTCAGTTTCAGTGATTACTCTTTATCTGCGCGAAATTTTTGTCCAGCGAGCATCCTCTAGAGGTTTGAGAACTGGAAAAAGTAGCCGACTTTTGCCTCTCTCCACGCTTTGGAGTCGGTTCATCACATGCAGTCCACTCGACTGACTGTCGATTGGACTCCGGTGTGAAATGATGGAGTCATGTTTCATCCATTGTCACAAATCTACGCAAAAATTCGGGTTTATTACGATTGAACAGCTCCAAACACTGCTTAGAATCATCAATTCGTTGTTGTTTTTGGTCGATTGTGACCTCGCGCGGCACCCACTTTGAACAGAGCTTTCACATATCCAAATATTTATTCACGATATGTCCAACACGTTCCTTTGATATCTTTAGGGTCTCAGCTATCTCAATCAACTTCAATTTACGGTTATCAGAAATTACTTTGTGAACTTTTTTGACATTTTCGTCGGTAACAGTCTCTTTGGGGCGTCCACTGCGTGCATCGCCCACGGTGCTCATTTCGCCTCGTTTAAATTTAGCAAACCACTTCTCTACGGTTTATTTTCCTGGTAAAAAGTCCGGATAATTTTTATCAAGCCAAGCCTCGCCTTCAAGGATATTTCTTTTCGCCAAAAAGCAATGCTTTATTAACACACGAAATTCCTTTTTATCCATTTTTTCAAACTAACAAAAGTTGCTTCACTAAAAATGTTATAATTCACATACTAATAGTGCAACAGCTGTCAAATTTAAACACGTGTCTTTTGAAGGTTAGGGCTAACTAAAAATAATATGAATTTAATACTAGTAGTGCCATCTATGTGTCAGCCTATGAACTTTTCATCCCACCTATTATACATGCAACTACAGAACTAAAATCAATTAGATGAAAAAAAAAAAAAAAAAAGGTCCGTTAGAAAAACAAATCACAGGACAAAGGTGTCATTCTGTTTGTGAAGCGCCATTATCCTTAAAATGGAGGATTTTGCTATATCTTTAAATAATTTATCATCAAAATTAATAATTTTTTAAATAATTGTACAATTAATGCTGAATACCATCTTGATAAACGACAATGCTTGCCATAAAAATATTTTAAAAATGTGATATTTATATAAATAAAAGGTTATGTCCTCTAAATACTTATACTCTAAATCTTATTAATTTTTCATATATTGTTTTATTTAAAGTGTTCTTAAAAAATCTATTAAATAGATGTATAAAATTAACAACGTAAATCAGTATTTTTTGAGTGATGTTTTATATGTGGCGCTCAGCACCACACGCTTCGGGTTCGAGTCTCGGTGACTCAATGGATGTTTGTAGTGGTTCGGAATCCTCTTTAAATCGCAGGTCCCGGTTTAATATGACTGTAAAGCGTTAGGCGTAGAGCTGAAACCTTTACTCCCGTAAAAAGAAAAATCTTATTTTTCGGGATCTACCAATAGGCAGAAGGCCTTGGCTCACCATGGGGCTGCAACGTCATTGAAGAAGAAGAATATATATATTTTTTTATATATATATTATATTATTATTTTTTATATATATATTTTATATATATATATATATTATTTTATATATATATATATTTGTTCCAATGCAGCTGGCAAACACTTAGACAGCTTGGTCTTGGATGCCTTAAGGCAAGCGCTGCACAGACGTTACTCACTTTGCATTACCCAGGGGGCGCGTGTAACTTGAAGATGAGCCACGGACGCGGAGTAACAATGCCCTCGCAACGCTCTACGATCCTATTAGGACCGGAACCTACGGTTTTAAGTGGATTCCGAACCACTAGAAACATCCATGGCACCGCCGGGACTCGAACCCGAAACCTGTGGTACCGAGCGCCAGAGCGCTAGACACTCGGCTAATCAGACCCAGAAAAAGAATATATTTACTACATAAAAATAGATTTCAACATAATATATAAAAACTAATCATAAGACATTATTATTTGTTAATCATAATAATGAATTTTTTAAAACTCAAATTTTTATAATAAATAATAATAATTATGTGAAATAAATGTAATAATATCTTATAAAGAATCCAAAGTAGTAATGTTTCTAATATGTTTATAAATATTTAATATGTCTATAAATTTTATAATAAATTTAACGTTTAAAAAAGCAGTACAATTATATTTAATAATATAAAATGAATTGTACGATTAAACGTTGTTAAGTAAACGAACATTTACACAAAATGACAAAAAATAAAAATATTATTTTTGCTAAAAATAATAAAAAATATAGAGATTTTTAATAGATTTTTAATCTCTAGAGAAAAATGATTTTCATTGTTTATTAGGATATTCAATTTCAATGTTTGAAATTGAATCCTTAATATAGAAATTCCGTATCGAATTTCAGAAATTCAATTACGAAATATAAACCTTACAAAAATTGGATTCTATGAAATTGAGAATAGGGATTTACTTTCAATATTTTATTAATGCAACAAATGTAAAAAATAAACATCCGTCCAAGTTTTGGATTCTTGAAAAAATGTTTTCTATTATTGTTTGCAGTATAATATAGAGTATTTGTAAAAAAATCCAAATAGTTTATGTAAAGAAAAGCTTATCTTTTGTAATAGTTTTTTTTCTCTCTAACGCAGCTGACAAACACTTAGACAGCTGGGTCTTGGATGCCTTAAGGCAAGCACTGCACAGACGTTACTCACTTTGTATTACCCAGGGGGCGCGTGTAACTTGAAAATAAGCCACGGACGCGGAGTAGCAATGCGTCCGTGTCGCTCTACGATCCTATTAGACCGGGACATACGGTTTAAAGTGGATTCCGAACCGCTACAAACAACCATGGCACCGCCGGGACTCGAACTCGAAACCTGTGGTACCGAGCGCCAGAGCGCTAGCCACTCGGCCATTCAGGCCCCTCTTTTGTAATAGTAAATTATAAAAAAATCTTTAACCGATGAAAATAAATAATTTCTCCAATAGTAAATTGTTCTTTTTCTTTAAAAAAATATACCAACACTCGAATGATTTTGGCTATAATTGCACATGTGAAACACTGATTTATAAAAATATAGGTCGATATTAGATTATGTTCCTTTTGGTTTGGTTTATCGCTCTAAGGTAATTTTGTGCACACTTTAGGCTAATTAGAGTGGGGCCTATAGTTTAACATTAATTCCGAACCTCTAAAAAACATCCATGCCACTGCCAGGATTCGAACCTGAAGCCTGTGGTACCAAAGACCAGAGAGCTAGCCAGTTGGCCATCAGGCCGCTGTCCATATTGGAGATTGTATTATTCGGCAATATCTAGATCATTGGTCTTTCTAATAAGATCTCCATATTACATGAAATATGACGTTAAAACGGTCTGATGAGCCGAGGTAAGACGGATGATCTTTAAATGGCAGAGTGACTAGAGCCCTGGTGCTGGGTATCACAGTTTTTGAGTTCAAGTCCCAGCAGTGTACTGGATGTTTGTAATTGTTCGGAATCCGCTTTAAACTGAAGGTCCCTGTCTAATATGACTACTCTATTACTATACTACATTACATCACTGTGCCTAGAGCCGAGTTGGCCCCTCTACAGTTGGGAAAGATGTGGATGAGAAGTCTGATAGGGCTCTGTGACGTTCTACGGTCATATGAGACTGGGACCTACGGTTTAAAGTTGATTCTGAACCACTACAAATATCCCTGACACTGAAGGGATTCGAACCCGGAACCTGGGGTATCGAGCGCCAAAGCGCTAGCTACTCAGCCATCAGGCTTTAATTCTAATATGAATGTATAGCGTTGATCGTAGGATTGATAAGCCTACCCTGTAAAAAGAAAATATCTCCTGTCTCGAAATCTGCCAGTAGGCAGACAGCCTTGCCCCACCATGAGGCTGTTGCGCCATTGCAGAAGAATGATCTTAAGAATTAGATGCAAAGTATAACGTTCCACATATAAAAAACTCATTCAAAAATAAAGGTATAAAACATGTAAAATGTAAACAAAAGGTAAAAGTTCCAAAAAGTAAACAATTCATTAACATTATTCCATCTAACTTTTTAACCGAAAGATAGTTAACCAACAAAAAGATCTTTTTCGGAACAAAATTGATTATACAAAGACAATCAATAAGAATTAGATGTTGTTGTCGGTTTCATTTTTTCATTGTCTATTTCATTAACTGTTATTTCGCATGGCGATTTCGCCAAACATTGGCAAAAAATGCGATTGGCTGTTTCAATGCGATTTCATTGGCGAAATCTATAAACTATCAGAAAAAAAATTGTTTTTTTTTAATAAATAAGAAACTGTTATTAATTATTTATTTAAACAAAATAATACGATGACAATCAATAATAATTATATGTTATTGTAAATTCCAAGTCACAGTTGTTATTTCGCAGGGTGACTTTTCCCAAACATTTGCAAAAAATGCGATTGTTTTAATGATTTCCGATTTTCGCAGGACAAATTGAGTAGAAAAGTAGACCTTTCATGCCTGATATTTAACAATCAGTTGTACTGTCTAGACAAATGTTATTGTGCTGGTTTGAATAAAACATACGAAAGAATCAATAAATGATTACTACTTTTATGAGAAATGAAAACTAAATGAAATGCTTTTTGTAGAACTTTCTTTTATTATGTTGTTTGTTCATTTGTCTTGTTATTTATGCGATTCAATGGAGAATTTTCGTTAAGGATTCGAAAACTATTGTGAAAATCGTATATTTAATGGAGGTACTTTATATATTTTATGTGTATTCAACTATATTCCATTTTTATTTTAAGTTCTAAACTATTTAATTGAATTTCATTAACTTTATTCAAAGTTTTAAAGCCAAAGTTTTTAATTTTGGGCATAACGCCATAACTATCAGAAAATTTTTTTTTAATTAATAACAGTTTATTAATTATTTATTTAAACAAAAAAAAAAAATCAATCCATGACAATCAATAAAAATCAGACGTTGTCGTCGATTTCAAATCGCATTTGTTATTTCGCATGGTGACTTTTGCCAAATATTGGCAAAAAAATGCGATTGGCTATTTTAATGGGATTGCATTGGCGAAATCTATAAACTGTCAGGAAAAAAATTGGTTTTTTTAGTAAATAAGAAACTGTTATTAATTATTTTTTAAACAAAATAACACAATGGCAATCAATAAAAATTAGATATTGTAGCAGATTTCGAGCCCCAGTTGTTTTTTTGCAGGGGATTTTCGCCAAACATAGGCAAAAAATACGATTGGCTGTTTTAATGCGCTTGCATTGGCGAAATCTATAATATGACAAAAAAAAAACATTGTTTTTTAAATAAATAAGAAATTCTTATTAAATATTTATTTAAACAAAATAATACAATGACAAACAATAATAATTAGATGTTATTGTATATTTCAAGTCACAGTTGTTATTTCGCAAGGCGACTTTCGCCAACGTTGGCGAAAAATGCGATTGGCAGTTTCAATGCGATTGCATTGGCGAAATCTATAAACTATCAGAAAAAAATTGTTTTTTTAATAAATAAGAAACTGTTATTAATTATTTATTTAAGCAAAATAATACAATGACAATCAATAATAATTAGATGTTGTTGTCGATTTCAAGTCACAGTTGTTATTTCGCATGGTAGAATGAGTGATTTTCGCTAAATATTCAAACAAAAAAACACGATAGGCTATTTTAATGATTTCCAATTTTCACAGGACAAATTGAGTAGAAAAGTAGACCTTTCATGTCTGATATTTAACAATCAGTTGTACTGTCTAGACAAATGTTTTTGTGCTGGTTTGAATAAAACATACGAAAGAACCAATAAATGATTAGTACTTTTATGAGATATGAAAACTAAATGAAAAGCTTTTTGAAAAACTTTTTTTTCATTATACTGTTTGTTCTTTTTTCTTGTTATTTACACAATTGAATGAAGACTTTTTGTTAAGGGTTTTAAAACTATTGCGAAAATCGAATTTGTAATTGAGGTGTTTTACATATTTTAAGCTTATTCATCTATATTCCTTCTTTATTTTATGTATTTAACTATTTAAGTGAATTTCAATTGTTTATTCGAAATGTTAAAGCCAAAGTTTTTAATTTTTGGCACGCTGTTTACTAAAACATTCAGATCTTTGGTAAACATAAGAATTTTAAGAGATTTTAAAGGATTTTTGTAAGATGATGGATGAAAAGATTATTTTTTTCTAAAAGTACATTTTCTTTGAAGAGAATTTCAAAATAAATATAAGTTTTTTTTATTTATATTTCAAAGTTTCTCAAACAGAAGTAAATTCTTCTTTAAATGTCAAAAAACATTAAAACGAAAGAATTACTACATAAATGATTAAATTAGCATTGGAGTATAAAATCTTAAATTAAAAGTGCAAAGAAATATGTATTGTAGTATTGCAATCAAATACAGATACAAATTACTGAAAAAAGATTATATGTTATCATTTCATTAAATAGTGCATTAAACGAACTTGTGTACTTATTTAATTTAAGTACGATTATGCAGTGATTAGAAAATGAATATATATAACATGTTATATAACAGGGATGGGCAAACTTTTTCTGTCGCGGGCCAAAAATCGAAAAAAAAAAATCTTGGCGGGCCAAGATAAAATTTTCTGAAATTTTAAAAACAATATACAAGTTTTACAATTTAAGTATGTTAATAAGATGAATGAAATTGCGATTTCATTTTTAACAGTTTCTTATATTGAGGTTCGAAGTGAGATGTACTGATTCTAAGGAACGAGGCTAAATGCTCATCTGTCAGTCTACTTCTGAAATAACTCTTTCTAAGGTTCATAGTTGAAAACACTTGTCCGCATATATAAGATTAAGCAAATATAGCATTGATTTTCTTATGATTAGATGTGAAATGACGGAAATGTTATATTATTTGAAGATTGCTACAGCTTCATTGCAGATGAGACACACTGTTTTATCTTTTACAACGGTAAAAAAAATATTTACAGGTGCATTCCTCATTAAAATCACGGCACTCTGAATAAACTTTACATTTTTTAGTAGCCATTTTGGGGTTGAAATATTTTACGAATAATCCACACAAGCACTAGCTACGCTATACCTTTCATAGTTTCATCGCTATTCACAATGATGCTATATATCCGCAATCTTTTCATACGAAATCAATAATATTAGAACTCGAGTCAAAAGAAAAAGCCGCTAGCTGGAGCTTAAAATGCGCAGTCTGTCACATGTGAGGTCTAATTCACCTATATTGGATTCCTATATATGTCTGCTCCCCAAGAAATATATAATGCTTGTTGGTGCCAATCTACAGCTATAACTAATAAAGGACTTTCGCTTTTAACACTTTACCGATTGAAAGCAGCCTGTGCTTGCTATTTCCGTCGATTTATGTTTTGTAGAAAATAGAGAAAGTAAAAAGATCATCAGTCCTTTGAAAAAAAAAAAGGAAGAAAAAAAATAATATTTAATCAAAGTAGAAGAGGAGATGGATATATAATATATAAATATATATTTCTTTTAATTTGCCTCGGACCAGCAAATTATAATTCTATCCGCGGGCCGGATAGAACATTCCGGTGGGCCGTAGTTGGCTCGCAGGCCGTTTGCCCATCCCTGTTCTATTACTACTTAAATTCTGTAATTTTTTTTCATTCACACACACACACACACACACACACACACACACACACACACACACACACACACACACACACACACACACACACACACACACACACACATATATATATATATATAGTAAGTGTGACGGAAACTTCAGAAATATTAAGAACACAAGAAAAACTGCTATGGAGAATAGACGAAGGATTTTCAGAGAAGCATCAAAAGTTCAACTGCAAAAGCTACAACGTGCAGATGCAGTATTAAATAAAAAATTAACACATATATACAAAAACAGGGTGAGCGAGAATTCGTTCAGGAAATCAGAAAAATGCCATAAGAGTTAATAATATTATAATAGTAACCTTAATTCCTCCTACACATAGGCAAAAGCGCTCATTGTGGCCTTCAGGAGAAATGGCAAGTCGGCCTCCCAGACTCTCACCCGAGAGGAAGTACAGCGCAACAATGCGCTCCAACTGAGAAATGTTTAGTTTAGAGTCTTTGGTCCAGAGGGGAAATATATTTATCATAAGTCTGTGTATTGGTTGGCCTACAGTCTCTCACCCGTAAAGGAAATATCTTCCGAGCACCCTGCGCGTACTTGAATATCGGGTTTCCGAATTAGAAGTGGAGTTCTTCCCCGAATATATAATTATCTTTCTTTACATGTGTTAAATATTTTATGTCTCTAATTGTATGTGTGTGGTGTTTGTGCGTGTGTCAATAAAGATGTGAATTCTCCAATCTGTGCCTCAAGTATCTCAACTCGACCACGCCCAGTTACAATCTGGTTGCTCAACTTACACATTGCTCAATAACTTTAAGTTAATTATTAATATATTACAATATCTCTTGCTATATTATTACAATCTCTTAAAGGCGCATTAGTTAAATATATGTACATGTACCTATATTATGAAATATAAAGAACGACCACAATATTGTGTTGAAAAATGAATGAAACTTCAGTAAAACCATAAAATGATTATTTTTTGTTCAAGTTTAATGTTCAAATGAGAAAATGATTATTTTTAGCGAAAGTTTAATGTTCATATGAGAAAATAATTATTTTTTGTTGAAATTTAGTGTTCATATGGGAAAATGATTATTTTTAAGTGATGTTTAGTGTTCATATGGGAAAATGAATATTTTTAGTTGAATTTTGGTGTTCATATGCGAAAATTATTATTTTTAGTTGAAGTAAATGTTCATATGAGAAAACTAAAATAAAACAATACTATTGAACCATTTGTTTTTTCATTTTTTTCAATCATATAAAATGCAATCAATATTCCTACGTATAATATATTTATTTCCAAATAAATCAATGTTGAAAAGAAATAACTGAAAATTCTCAAGAAATATAGAAATTTATTTTAAATCAATTTGCAGCCAAGAAAATACAAAAAGTAAAGAAATCATTAGTTACTTCTAAGTCATTTTAAAAGATTTCGAACGACCTCGAATTACTTTTCTGAGACAAATAGATGGTTAAATATAACTATTTCGAAAAGAAGTTAAGCTTAAGAAATGTTTTCACAAGAATTTCATCACAAGACAAAAAAATGAGGTAAAAAAAAATATATATATATATATATTTAATAAATTTCGAGATGTATAAGGAGAAAAAAAATTAAAAATAACATTCAATGGATGAAAGAAAAACTTTCTTCATTTCTTTTAAAGGAACATTGTTATTTATTGGTTTGGGATATTTATTTTGTTATTCTTCTGAAAGTTTTTTTACGGACAACTGTAATTCCCTAAAAGTGGAAAAAACAGAAAAAATGAAATTTCACATTCGTAAATTCTTATTTTAAATGAAAAAAAAAATTCTTACAATCAAATGTAAATTGAAGGCCCATTAATGCTGTACATTATGTACATTAGAATTTATTATAAAATTTTAATATATAATATATTATTCATGTATATATATAATTCAATTATATTGTACATAATGTACAGCATTAATGAGCCTTCATATTATTTATTTTATTTTTTCATTATTTTATTTATTATATATTATTATTTTTATTTATTTATAAATTATATATACACTCAAGAGCCAAAACATTATGACCACCTGTCAATAACGAGTTGGGCCACCTTTGGCGAGCAACACAGCTTCAACCCGCCTTGGCATGGATTAAAACCACCACTTAATACCAGTTAAATACCGCTTCCACCTGATCACGTGCCTTCCACGTCATCCAGGCGAGTTCATTGCAAAATGTAGGGGTGGTCATAATGTTTTGGCACTTTAGTGTATATATATATATTCATTTCTTCATCATTTGTACATAACTCAAAATTAAATTGAAGGCTCATTAATGCTGTACATTATGTACAAAAGAATTTACTATTAAATTATTATATATATATATATATATATATAGATATTATTCATTATATACATTAATCAAAATTAAAATTAAGATTCATTCATGTTGAGTATGATGTAAAATGTATTTCAAAATTTTATAAGGCATCAAAGCAATTCAGACACATTTTTAAAATTGGTCAATAATGGATTATATTATTATAAAAATTATATTAAACAATATTTTTTTAACAAATAATAAATGATGTATTTCCAAATTCTTCTTAAGACAGAGAGTATTACCCAAAACTTACATTTTCAAATGCTAAAATATTCTTTATAAAATATAAGTAATAAATAAAAAATGGGGAAAATGTATGCATTTTACATTTCCTGTAAGCTATGTCAAAAAAAAAAAAAAAAAAAAAAAAAATACATAGGCAATAATATAGAAAGTTTAATATTAACAGAATTGTCATTACTAAATTTCTTTTATCGAATTAAGCATTTATAATTTATTTTAGGAAGATTTTGTCTTTTATATGCACTTAAAAAGTAAAAATTTTATTTTTCATATTTTCTCATGTAAACAATAAAGCAAAAATTTGCAAAGTAAATGACAAGTGACACAAGAAAACATAAGATATAACTAAAGCACAATACCATGCCTCTTAATGATTAACTAAGCAATTACTTTTGTTCTATTTCTAAATAAAGTAAAATAGTCTTTCGACTTGAAATGAAGTTAATGATTAATTTAGCAATTACTTTTGATACATTCCTCTTGTTCTAGCTAATGAGGTCTATCAACCTTTAATTTATTAACTTATCAATTACTTTTGTCATATTTCTAATCTTAATAAACCAACAAAATCTTTCAACTCATGAAATGAAGTAAAATGCTAATTTTTTTAGTTGTCACATTTCTGAAGATGGGCAGAATTGATTATCTATTTACATCAAGGAGATTATAATAAATTTAAAGAAATGCTAATTAAAAATATTTATATCAAATATCAGTTGTACACTACATTTTAAAAAATGCGCACGTTTATAGAAAATTTAACAAAATGCAATTATGACAACTTTTACCATGGTAAAAACCAAAAATAATAAAATCACCTTTACTGCAAAAAATATAATTGCAAACATGTCCATGACAATAAAATCTTAACGTAAGGATTTTTATCGGCCATAGAACTACGTACATTTATGACAATTTCTACAATGGTAAAAACCAAAAATAATTATTGAAAAAAATGTATTTGGAAATATGTCCATAACAATAAAATAGCGTCATCTTTCATGGGTATACTTCTACAAGAAATTGGAATTGTTTGTTCTCAACCATCTTTACACAGTTAACCCATCGTGTCATCAACAATTAATCTCCAGCGATTACAATTAACTATCGGAAACCAGGCCTAAATTAAATTCGCCTTTCCTTAAATAGGGAAGGTGGATTTCCAATTTAAAATGTCTCTCCATTCTTCCGGAAAAGAATCTTTTCCCCCTCCCCCTCACAAAAGATTCTGCGAGAAATTCTCCGTCCACACCCAGCAGGTGTTCGATTGATTAATTTCGAATGTTCCTGTTACAATATTCCCGGAGGAGATTTCAATCAACAGAAGAGACTTCGAACAAAAGATGCTTTTCTCTGGAAATTAAGAATTCTTTCCCCGCTGTAGTAAGCATGGCGGAAAAAAAAGAAAGAAGGGAAGTTCTTGGAGATGACAACAGAGTTTCGTAATATTTTTCCTTTTAGTGGAAACGAAGGCTTTATCAAGTTTCCTAACAATCTATGAACAAACCGAAGCACTAGATTGTATTCAGGTATTGGATCAATTTGGATGTTTCTTAATTTAGAATACTTAATATAACTGTCAGTAGATATTCTAGTCAACAAAATAATATCAGAGACAACTGAAAAACTCCTGATAAAATTTTAATCAAATTCTATTTTATGAAAATTAACAAATATTTTGGAGCAAATTATATTCTAAAAACCAAAAGATTTTTTAATATCAGACATTTTATTTCACATCGTTTGTCTCTATAAAAGTAAGATGGGGTGATTGATATTTAATCTCACAAGACTCTGTTTTAGCCATATTTTGCTTAACAGTTTGTGATGTGAAGTAAATTTAAGCACAAGGTATGTAAAAAGCGGTATCAGCGGAATTAATTGTCTACTGACATTTCCAAAGAGATTGTAATAAATTTAGAGAAGTACTGATTAAAAATATTTATATCAACATACCAGTCTTAATCTAAATTAAAAAATGTGTACACTTATAGAAAATTTAAAATAAAAAAATTGATAAAGTTCAATTATGACAACTGTTACCATGGTAAAATGCCAAAAGTAATAAAAATCACTTTTATTGCAAAACATACAATTTCAAATAAGTCCACAACAAAAAAATAGTAAAGTAAGGATCTTTATCTTCCATGGAACTACCTACAATTACGACAATTTTTACCCTGGTAAAAACCAAAAATAATTATCGAAAAAAAATGTAATTGGAAATATGTCCACAACAATAAAATATCGTCATAAGGATCTTCATCTTTCATGGAACTACCTCTTTAAGAAATTCGAATTGTTTGTTCTCGGCCATCTTTGCACAGTTACGCCATCCTGTCATCAACAAAGAATCTCCAGAGATTACAATTAGCTATCCGGAAACGAGGCCTAATTTAAATTCGCCTCTCCCTAAATAGGGAACGTGTATTTCCAATTTAAAATCTCTCCCCTTTCTTCCGGAAAAGAATCTTTCCCTCCCCCTCAAAAAAGATTCTGCACGAAATTCTCCCTCCACACCAAGCAGGTGTTCGATTGATTAATTTCGAATGTAGTTCTTGTTACTATATTCCCGGAGGAGATTTCAATCAACCGAGTGACTTCGAACAAAAGATGCTTTTCCTGGAAATTAAGAATTCTTTCCCCGCTGTAGTAAACATGGCGGGAAAAAAAGAAAGAATGGAAGTTCTTGGAGATGGCAACAGAGTTTCGTAATATCTTTCCTTTTAGTTGAATCGAAGGCTTTATCAAGTTTCCCAACAATCAATGAACAAAACGAAGCACTGGATTGTATTCCGAAATTGGACAAGTATGGGTGTTGCTTAATTCAGAATACTTAATATAACTGTCAGTAGAGATTCTAGACATCAAAATAATATCAGAAGAAACTGAAAAACTCCTGAGAACACATTAGAAGAATTATTTATGAAAATTAAATATTTTGGGGCAAATTATTTTCTGAAAACGAAAAAAAAAATTTTTTTATTTTTAATATTAGGCATTTTACTTGCCTCTATAAACGTAGAAATATCGAAATAATATCATAGGAAAGTGAAAAATTCCTGATAGAACTTTAGTCGAATTCTTTGAGTACATTAATAAATAATTTAGAGCAAATTATTTTCAGAAAAATGAAATGTTTTTTTTTTAATATTTGGCATTTTACTTGATATCGTTTGTCTCTATAAAAGTAAGGTGAGATGATTGTTATTTAATCTCCCAAGCATTCGTTTCTGCTATGTTGCGTTTAATAGTAATAATAAAACGCATATTTAGCAAGAAAAATGACATAATTAAAAAGACACAAGATTTAAATAAAGCACAATGCCATGCATTTCCACTTATTAACTAAGCAATTATTTTTGTTATATTTCTCAATAAACAAACAAAGGATTTCAACTTGAAATGATATAAACGATTAACAAAGCAATTACTTTTGTTATATTTCTAAATTAACCAAAAAAGGATTTCAACTTGAAATGAAATTAATTATTAAATTAACAACTGCTATTGATACAATCCTCTTGTTAATATGCCATAGAGACCTCTAAACTTCTGAAATTTTTTTTAATTGTGACGAATACCTATCCAGAATCGACATGCTTAATTAAGCAACTACTTTTGCCATATTTCTAACGTTAGTAAAACAACAAAAACTTTCAAATGATGATTTTTGAAAATGAAACAAAATGAAAAGTTTTTGAATTGTGAGATTTCTGAAGGCAAGCGCAATTGATTGTCTAGAGACATTTTCAAAGAGATTGTGATAAATTTAAAGAAGTGCTAAGTAAAAATATTTATATCAACATATCAGTTGTAATCTATATTTAAAAAGTGTGTACATTTATGGAAAATTTAACATAAAAAATTTAATAAAATTCCATTAAGACAAGTTGTACCAGGGAAAAACCAAAAACAATTATTGCAAAAAATATAATTGGAAATATACCAATAACAATAAAATACTAACATAAGGATCTACCTTTATATGAAATTGGAATTGTTTGTTCTCGACCATCTTTACACACTTAGCCCATCCTGTCATCAACAACGAATCTCCAGAGATTACAATTAGCTATTGGAAACCAGGCCTAAATTAAATTCGCCTTTCCTTAAGTAGGGAAGGTGCATTTCCAATTTAAAATGTCTCTCCATTCTTCTGGAAAAGAATTTTTTCCCTTTCACAAAAGATTCTGCAAGAAATTCTCCATCCACACCCAGCAGGTGTTCGATTCATTAATTTCGAATGTTCCAGTTACAATATTCAAGGAGGAGATTTCAATCAACAGACGAGACTTCGAACAAAAGATGCTTTTCCTGGAAATTAAGAATTCTTTCCCCGTTGCAGTAAACATGGTAGGTAAAAAAAGAAAGAAGGGAAGTTCTTGGAGATGACAGCAGAGTTTCGTAATATCTTTCCTTTTAGTTGAATTGAAGGCTTTATCAAGTTTCCCAACAAACTATGAACAAAACGAAGCACTAGATTCTATTCCTACTAAATTGGACAAGTTTGACTCTTTCTTATTTCAGAATACTTAATATAATTGTCAGTAGAGGTTCTAGACAACAAAATAATGCCATTGGAATCTGAAAAACTCCTGATAAAAGTTTAATCTAATTCTTTCTTATGACAATTGATAAATATCTTGGAGCAATTTATTTTCTAAAAATGAAAAATGTTTTTTTAATATTAGGAAGCATTTTTTAATATCTAAGAAAAACAATTTTTCGTCAACATACTATCCTTCAGGAATGATACATTCATTCTAACTTCCCTTTAAAAGAACGAAGATTCAAAACAGGCCTCAGTTTCGACAATCTCTTCTTCATTTGAGTCAAATTTCTTTCCTTGGAGCAACTTTTTGATGTCTACGAAAAGCCAATAATCGCTGGTGACCAAGTCAGGAAATACGATGGGTAGAGAAATAATTCGAAGCGTAATTTATTCAATTTAACCATAGTTTTCATCGACTTGTGACATGGGGCATTATATTGAAGAAATATCTTAATTTTTACTTTCACACGATCCAATAATGACTCGAAATATTCACTATTGATAGTTTTATCTTTCTCAAGATAATCGATGAACAAAATATTATATCTGCCCCAAAATACAGATGCCATAACTGGCTTTACACTATTAACACTTTGGCACTAATTATCCTCTTATAAATCCAGTGATAACGACGCTTGGTGTCCTGATATCTTTACTTCCATCTATAACAGCATATGTGATTTATTGTATGCACAAATTGGTACTCAATAAGTTTTCTAAAATACTTTTACCCCGTACATGTGAATATAAAGAAAGTTTAACACAAAAAAATCCAATAACATACAATTACGGCAATTTTTAAACTGGTGAAAACCAAAAATAAATACTGCAAAAAATATAATTTGAAATATGTCCATAACAAAAAAACACTAACATAATAATCTTCATCTTTCATGGAACTACCTCTATAAATAATTCGAGTTGTTTGTTCTCAACCATCTTTATACATATAACCCATGCTGTGATCAGGAACGAATCTCTGGAGATTACAATTAGCTATTGGAAACCAGGCCTAAATTAAATTCGTCTTTCCTTAAATAGCGAAGGAGGATTTCCAATTTAAAATCTCTCTCCATTCTTCCTGAAAAGAATCTTTTTCCCACTCACAAAAGATTCTGCAAGAAATTCTTCGTCCACACCCAGCAGGTGTTCGATTGATTAATTTCGAATGTTCTTGGTTACACTATTCCCGGAGGAGATTTCAATCAACAGAGAGACTTCGAACAAAAGATGCTTTTCCTGGAAATTAAGAATTTTTTCCCCGCTGCAGTAAACATGGCGGCAAAAAAAGAAAGAAGGGAAGTTCTTGGAGATGACAACAGAGTTTCGTAATATCTTTCCTTTTAGATGAAATGAAGGCTTCATCAATTTTTCTAACAAACTGTGAACAAAACGAAGCACTAGATTGTATTCCGAAATTGGACTAGTTTGGATGTTTCTTAATTCAGAACACTTAAAACTGTCAGTAGAGATACTAGACATAGAAATAGTATCAGAGGAAACTGAAAAACTTCTGATTAAATTGTAGTCTAATTCTTTCTTATGAAATTTAATAAATTTCATGGGGAAAATTATTTTCTGAAAACGAAAAATTATCTTTAATATTAGGCATTTTAACAAATCAGTCAATACATTTGCGGTCTAGCTAAGAAAAACAATTGTTTTTAGAAATTTGACTTGATCCGGCAACATACTAAACTTCAAGAGTGATATATTCATTCTCCAACTTCTCTCTAATTTTTCGATGCCTTTTTTGTAGAAAGATTAGTCTTTGCTTTCAGAACTGACATCAGTTTCGACAATCACTTCTTTATTTGAACCAAATTTCTTTCCTTGGAGCACTTTTTCGATGTCTGCGAAAAGCCAATAATCGCCGGTGGGGGAGATCTGGAGACAACTGAGGGTGGGGAAGAAATTCGAAGAGTAATTCATTCAGTTTAACCATAGTTTTCATAGACTTGTGATAAGGGGAATTATCTTGGTGACATATCTGAATTTCTAAATTCAATCGATCCAATAATGACATGTAATATTCGCTATTGATGATTGTATTTTTCTCAAAATAGTCGGTGAGCAAAATATCATGCGTGTCACAAAATACTGATGCCATAACGAACTTTACCCTATACACTCTTTGGCACTAATTATCCTCTTCTAAAATCAGTGATAATGACGCTTGGTGTCTTGGTATCTTTACTTCCATCTATACCAACACACCGTTTTACTGTATACATACATTGGTACTCAATAAGTCTTCTAAAATACCTTTACCTCATACAGCATACATGCAAATTTAAAGAAAATTTAACACAACAAAATCCAATAACATACAATTACGACATGTTTTACACTGGTAAAAACCAAAAATAATTATTGCCAAAAATATATTTAAAAATATGTCCATAACAATAAAATACTAACATAAGAATCTTCATCTTCATGGAACTACCCCTATAAGATATTAGAATTGTTTGTTCTCAACCATCTTTACACAGTTGGCCCATACCTGTCATCAGCAACGAATCTCCAGAGATTACAATTAGCTATTAGAAACCATGCCTAAATTAAATTCGCCTTTCCTTAAAGAGGGAAGGAGGATTTCCAATTTAAAATTTCTCTCCATTCTTCCGGAAAAGAATCTTTTTCCCCCCTCACAAAAGATTCTGCAAGAAGTTCTCCGTCCACACCCAGTAGGTGTTCGATTGATTAATTTCGAATGTTCTTGTTGCAATATTCCCGGAGGATATTTCAATCAACAGAGAGATATTTCGAACAAAAGATGCTTTTCCTGGAAATTAAGAATTCTTTCCCCGCTGCAGTAAACATGGCGGGAAAAAAAGAAAGAAGCAGTTCTTGAAGATGGCAACATAGTTTCTTAAGATCTTTCCTTTTTGTTGAAACGAAGGCTTTATCAAGTTTCGTAACAATCTATGAACAACATGGAGCACTAGATTGTATTTCGAAATTGGACCAGTTTGGGTGTTTCTTAATTCAGAATACTTAATATAACTGTTAGTAGAGATACTAGATAACATAATAATATCAGAGGAAACTGAAAACCTCCTGATAAAACTTAGTCGAATTCTTTATGAAATAATAAATATTGTTGAGCAAATTATTTTCTGAAAAGGAAACAATTTTTTTTAATATTAGGAATTTTACTTGCCTCTATAAAAGTAAGGTGATGTGATTGTTACTTAATCTCACAAGCATCAACTTTAGCCATGTCTTGCTTAACAGTTTCTGATATAAAGTAAATTTAAGCACAAGGTATGTAAAAATGTAAGTGTTAAATAAAACCAAAAATCGATTGCAAACAAATATTTCTGAAGATGAGCGGAATTGATTGTCTACTGACATATCCAAAGAGATTCTAATAAATTTAAAGTAGTGCTAATTAAAAATATTTATATCAACATATCAGTTGTAATCTAAATTTTTAAAAAATGTGTAAATTTATAGAGAATTTAATGTAAAAAATTTAATATTCAATTATGACAACTTTTACCATGGTAAAAAACAAGAATAATAAAATTACTTTTTTTGCAAAAAATATAATTGCAAATACGTTGCACAACAATAAAATAGTAGCATAAGGATCTTCATCTGTCATTGAACTACTTCTATAAGAAATGCGAATTGTTTTCTAATGTTTATAAAACAACAATATTTTAACTCATGAAATGAAATAAAATGCAAACTTTTTGAAATGTCACATTTCTCAAAGTGAAAATAATTGATTGTCCCCAAACATTTTGAAGATGATTGTAATGATTAAATTTAGAAGTTAACATATAGATATTTTTATAGAAATAAATAAATAAATATATAAAATTATTATTATATAAATATATATCTATATAAAATTTTTTTTAATAGAAGTGCTAATTAAAAATACATCAACATATCTGTTGTAATCTAAATTTAAAAAATGTGTACATTTAAAGAACATTTAATAAAAAAACACTTAATAAAACTCAATTATAACAAATTTTAGGCTGGTAAAAACCAAAAATAATTATTATTGCAAAAAAAATAATTGGAAATACGTCCACAACAATAAAATAGTAGCATAAGGATCTTCATGTTTCATGGAATTACCTCTATAAGAAATTCCAATTGTTTGTTCTCCACCATCTTTACACAGTTAGAACATCCTATCATCAGCAACGAATCTCCAGAGATTACAATTGGCTATTGGAAACCAGGCTTAAATTAAATTCGCCTTTCCTTAAATAGGGAAGGTGGATATCCAATTTAAAATGTCTCTCCATTCTTCAAGAAAAAGAATCTTTTTCCCCCTCACAAAAGATTCTGCAAGAAATTCTACGTCCACACCCAGTAGGTGTTCAATTGATTAATTTCGAATGTTCTTGTAGCAATATTCCCGGAGGAGATTTCAATCAAGAAATTCAATTATTTTTAATATTAGGCATGCTAGTTAACACGATAAAAGTAAGGTGAGTTTATTGTTATTTAACCTCACAAGCATCAGCTTTAGCCATGTTGCTCCAAATAGTTTGTCATGTAAAGTAAATTTATGCACGTTGTATGGCAAAATGTAAATGTTAAATAAAACCAACAAACCAATGCCAACAAATGTTTTTTAAGGTGAGCGGAATTGATTGTTTACTGACATTTATAAAGAGATTGTAATAAATTTAAAGAAGTGCTAAGTAAAAATATTTATATCAAGATATCGGTTGTAATCTAAATTAAAAAAGTGTGTAAATTTATAGAAAATGCAATGTAAAAAATTTAATAACATTTAATTATGACAACTACTACCATGGTAAGAACAAAAATAATAGAATCACTTTTATTGCAAAAAATATAATTGAAAACATGCCCATAACAATAAAATACAAACATAAGGAAAATAATCTTGCATGGAACTACACCATAAGAAATTCGAATTCTTTGTTCTCAACCATGTTTTACACAGTTAACCCATCCTGTCATCAACAACGAATCTCCGGAGATTACAATTAGCTATTGGAAACCAGGCTTGAACTAAATTCGCCTTTCCTTAAATAGGGAAGGTGGATTTCCAATTTAAAATGTCTCTTCATTCTTCCGGAAAAGAATTCCCCCCCGCACAAAAGATTCTGCAAGAAATTCTCCGTCCACACCAGGCAGGTGTTGGATTGATTAATTTCGAATGTTCCTGTTACAATATTCCCGGAGGAGATTTCAATCAACAGAGAGACTTCGAACAAAAGATGCTTTTTCTGGAAATTAAGAATTCTTTCTCCGCTGTAGTAAACATGGCGGGAAAAAAAGAAAGAAGGGAAGTTCTTGGAGATGACAACAGAGTTTCGTAATATCTTTCCTTTTAGTGGAATTGAAGGCTTTATCAAGTTTAATAACAATCTATGAACAAAATGAAGCACTAGATTGTATTTCGAAATTGGAGCAGTTCGGTCTTTTTTAATTCAGAATACTTAATATATTTGTCAGTAGAGGTTCTAGACATCGAAATAATATTAGATAAACCAAAACCAAAAAAATTCAACTGTAGACGTATTCTTTATTAAAATTAATAAATATCTTGAAGCAAATTATTTTCTGAAAACGAAAAAAAAATCTTTTTTTTTTTTAATATTAGGCATTTTAACACATCACTCAATAAGTATCCGGTCTAACTAAGAAAATCAATACAAACTACATTCATTCTCCAATTTTCTTTTAACTTTTTGATGACCTTTTTTGTAGAACGATTTGCCTTAGCTCTGAAAACAGGCCTCAGTTTCGGCAATCACTTTTCCTTTGAGCGAAATTTCTTTCCCTGGAGCATCTTTTTGAGGTCTGCGAAAAGCCAATAATCGCTGGGGGCCAAATCTGGAGAGTACGGTGGGTGGGGAAGCAATTCGAAGCGTAATTCATTCAATTTAACTATAATTTTTATCGACTTGTGACGTGGGACATTGTCTTGGTGACATATCTTAATTTCTACACTGAATCGATCCAATAATGATATGTAATTTTCGCTATTGATAGTTTTATCTCTCTCAAGATAATCGATGAACAAAATATCATACGTGTCCCAAAATATGGATGCCCTAACCAACTTTATCCTATACACACTTTGGCACTAATTATCATCTTCCAAAACCAGTGATAGTAACGCTTGGTGTCCTGGTATCTTTACTTCCATCTATACAAGCATATCCATTTTACGGTATATATACATTGGTACTAAATAAGTCTTCTAAAATACCCTTACCCCATACCCCATACATGTAAATTTAAAGAGCATTTTACTCAAAAGAATCCAATAACACACAACTATGACAACATTTACACTGATGAAAACCAAAAATAATTATTGCGAAAATATAATTGGAAGAATACACAACAATAAAATAGTAACATAAGGATCTTCATCTTTCATAAAACTACCTCGATAAGAAATTCGAATTGTTTGTCCTCAACCATCTTCACACAGTTAACCCATCGTGTCATCAACAACTAATCTCCAGAGATTACAATCAGCTATTGGAAACCAGGCCTAAATTAAATTCGCCTTTCCTTAAATAGGGAAGGCGGATTTCCAATTTAAAATGTCTCTCCATTCTTCCGGAAAAGAATCTCCCCCCCCTCACAAAAGATTCTGCAAGAAATTCTCCGTCCACACCCAGCAGGTGTTCGATTGATTAATTTCGAATGTTCTTGTTACAATATTCCCGGAGGAGAATTCAATCAACAGAGAGACTTCGAACAAAAGATGCTTTTCCTGGAAATTAAGAATTCTTTCCCGTCTGCAGTAAACATGGAGGGAAAAAAGAAAGAAGAGAAGTTCTGGAAGATGACAATAAAGTTTCGTAATATCTTTCCATTTAGTTGAATCGAAGGTTTTATCAAGTTTCCTAACAATCTACGAATAAAACGAAGCACTAGATTGCATTCAGAAATTGGACCAGTTTGGGTGTTTTTTAATTCAGAATACTTAATATAGCTGTCAGTAGAGATTCTAGACATCGAAATAATATCAGAGGAATCTGAAAAAGTCCTGATAAAACTTTAGTCGAATTCTAAAATTAACAAATATTCTGAAGCAAATTATTTTCAGAAAAAGAATTTTGTTTTAATATCAGATATTTTACTTGATATCGTTTGTCATTGCTTGACATAACGGTAAGGTGAGGTGATTGTTACTTAATCTCACAAGCAGCAGTTTATGTCATATGTTTTGCTTAACAGTTTGTGATACAAAGTAAACTAAGCACAAGGCATGTAAAAATGCAAGCGTTAAATAAAACCAACAAACGAATGCAAGCAATTATATCAATTGTATATTAAATACATTGTTTTTTAAAACTGTCTACTACCTGTATGGGTCCATATTAGAATAGCCCCCTGTAGCCCATGCATGTCGTAAAAGGCGACTAAAACGTGTGCCCAGTGCACGGGGTTGGAGTAAAGTCACACTTCTCCCTTTGGGTGTCCCATATCTTATTGCTGTAAGACCAAGGATAAAAAGAAGTTGCATTTTTTTACCCTTTATCATGACTCGTCGGTTTTCTAGAGCGATTTTTCATTGTTTGAGAACACACGGGCTGATGGACTTAGTCTAGATGTTGGTGTAAACCAAGTGGAATAAAAAAACTGTCTACGTTTACTCCAAATAAAAACTTTGATGGGTATAAATAAAAGTTAAATTACATTTCAACTTAACATCTATATATACTATCATACCTGCTTTACTCTATATACACTTTGGTGCTAATTATCCTCTTCTGAAAGCAGTTGTTACGACATTTGGTGTCCTAGTACTTTTACTCCCATTTATATTAGCATATCCATTTTATTATATACATGCATTGGTACCAAATGTTTTCTAAAATCACTGATTGTAATATTTGGCACCCTAGTACCGTAACACCTACGTATACTATCATACTAGCCTTACCCCATATACATTTTGTTACTAATTATCCTCTTCTAAAAGCAATAGTTTCTAAGCTTATTTTCTTGGTTTTTATACTAGTAAACCAGTCTTATCCCATACACACTTTGATGCTAACTGACCTCGTCTAAAAGCACTAGTTGTGGCGTTTTGTGTCCGGGTACCTTTACACTTATTTATAGTAGCATACCAGCCTTACTCTAGCCCCCTGTCTGCTAATTATCCTCTTCTAAAGGCAGTAGTTGTGACGCTTGATGTCCATGTACCTTTAATCCTTACTTTTATTAGCATATCCACCATACCATATACACACGTTAGTACTGAATATTTTGCTCTAAAAGCAAAGTGCTATAAGAATCTTAGGAATATAGAGAACTCTTAGGGAAATCAGGCTTTAATGGTCGAATAAAATTCTTAAACTGTCGGTTAACTGGGTTAAGAACGAAATTTGGAGACCTACAATGATTCGAAAAGTGAGGCAGAATCTTCTGTTGTTTAATTGGCACCCACTAAATAGCCAATAGATTTGAACTATTATTTATAAGTCTTTAAATATATATATATATTGGCGAACCATAAATATTATGAAATTAAAAAAATAATAAATGTTAACATCAAAATTTATTAAAAAAAATTAGTTTATTTATAGTTAAGACTTGAATTAAAAATATTTTTTATAGAAATACAATACTATAAGGAAAGAAAAATTTCCTTTCAAACATGACTTCAATTCTACAAATTTTTTTTATAAATTTATGATTTATTTATCTATTTTGAATTGCCAAATACAAGCCTACTCGAAAATGACTTAAATGATATTTCTTACTTGACGGCACGAAAAAAAAATAATAATAATTATAACTGAAAGTTCGAGTTTTGAAAATTCGTCTTTTTCATTGCATGCTCTCGTGATAAAATATATCTGATTTGGCTTATTGGAGACAGTCTTGATTTAAAAAAAAAAAAAAAAAAAAAAAAAAATTATGATAAAACATATTGCGTGCTATCTCCCCCATCAACTTTCATTTTCTGATTTTTGGATGCAGTTAAAAAATAAATAAATAAAAAGCAGTTTCAAGAATTTAAAGGGAAAGTTTTATTTTTATATTTTAGAGCTGGAGGGCTTTTTAAAGAGTTAAATTAGTTTTGCTGCATTTTCGACACACTTTTCTAAGTTCTTGATTTAAATCATGTCGCAATGCAGAAAGTCAAGAACTATTGTCTGCTGCATGCAAAGTATTACAAGCTAATAAGTTAATTATCAAAAGTTTGAAACTCGTGTATTTAAAAAAGAAAAAAAAAGCTCGAAGACTTTAAAGGATTCTTCTTCCAATTTTGTATAATTATCAAATTTAAGTCTTAGAAATTTGGTTAAACGGCATAATTCCTACTGAAATGCATTTTAGTTCTTTTGTTTTTCACATATTATTTTACAAATCACTTACAGATGTGATTCGGTTTTTGGTTTCAATTAATAAGTTTAGTTTTGATTTATTTATTATTAGTCTCATTTTGAATACCTGATATTTACAGATGTCATATCAATAAAAAATAATAGTATAAAAAAATAAAATACATTTTAGTATAAAATAATAAATTGCTAGTTGAGTTTGCTGTATTTTTTTAGATTAAGGATGAACAGATCACAGCATTTATGGACATTGTTACTTTTCTAAAGGTTCACACCTTATAATAAAATAGATAATAGAGTTATATAAATAGTTTTAATTATTTTAGTATTGATGTGAGTACTACTGAGTTTTTAGTATTAAAATGAGATATAACTATAATGATAACAATAATGATAATAACTATTAATGTATTAAAATTTATTAAGCCCATTTAAAATAAACTCATATTTATGAACAAACATTTTCAGAGGTGAATATTTAAAAATAATCAACGAATAAAACCAATTTGACTAGTCAACCTTGTGCTTGGTTTACTCCAAAAAATCAAATCGAAAATTTATTACATTTTAATTTTCTGATTTAGTTTTGGTGCTAAATTTTGCACATTCCTGACTTAGACACTATTATTGAGCTGAGGTTTTTAAAGTTCAATTATCGAGCTATACCATAGATAGAAAAAATAGTGTTGTATAAATATTTTTGGTATTTTTATTATTGATGTGATTACTCATAACTGAGATTTCTATAATGCTAGGGTTGGCATTTAAACTAAAATTTGATACATAATAATACTAGTGATACAGATAAATCATTATTAATTAAATATTTCAGTTAATACCAGCAATTATTATTGATGTTTATAAAAAACTGTAACTTGTCATCATATATTCGGTAGAATATACTTTCCCAACACAAATTAAAAATTAGTAAAATACATTTCTTCCTTTTTAAATAAAATTTGACAGTCTATAAAAACCCCAGAAATTCAAAAATATAGTTAATTGAAAAATTTGAAGTAATTAATAAATTTTTAACTAAAAAATGTAAATTTTAATTTAAAAAATAAAATAAAAATTTTTTTAATTAAAAAATGTAAACAAACGAAGCTTAAAAATCTGCTGTTTAAAATTGATAAAACAATAAGTATTGCAGAAGTTATAAATATTTTAAAAAAGCAATAATAATTTAAAATATTTAAAACAACAATAATTTAAAATACTATACAATAATAACGTAAAACAACAATAATTTAAAATATTTTTGTATCTAAATCTATTTTTTTACAAAATTTGTTGTATGGATAATTCAATTCAAAAAAAATATTTGAAGGCATGCATGGTATTTTTTAAAAATTTATAAATGCATTAATTGTAATTTAAAAAAAGTAATTCCTCGGTATTTGTTTAAAATCAACAGCATCTAATAGTAATTGACATTTATCTATTTAAATAATATAGAGATTTATAAAAAAGGCTTTCAACACATTTTTTATTAGCTTACTTTTTTGTTATCTTCTAGAAATTAAATAGAGACACAATAAAAAGATTCGATAAAAACGATAGGAAAAAAAACCGTCTGCTTTTTTGTACGAATAAACTAAATCTCTTAAACCCCAAACAAAACGATTTTTTCTCTGCAGATGTTTTTTTAACGATTTCGAAAATGATTTTTTAAACCGATTAAATATCGCAATGAATTGAAAGTTACACGGAACGTTGACTTAAAATCCTCTTAAAAAAATATAAGTTTTACAAGACTA
Source organism: Caerostris darwini (assembly GCA_021605075.1). Classification (NCBI taxonomy): domain Eukaryota; kingdom Metazoa; phylum Arthropoda; class Arachnida; order Araneae; family Araneidae; genus Caerostris; species Caerostris darwini. The sequence continues at coordinate 46,856 of BPLQ01007752.1, forward strand.
CTCAATTATCGAATTGTGAAGAAACGTACAAAAACGAATAAATCGAAAAAAATTTAAATCATTCAATCTACAAAAAAAAAGTGACCTTGGTATATCTTGTGGAATAAATAATTATTATGAATGCAATTTTTCAAGCAAAAAAAAAAAAAAAAAAAGACATTTCAATTGCTTGTTGTTTGCTGCGATCCAGTAAAATAAGGATGAAAAATAATTTTCAAAATGAATAAATAAATAAATAATTATAAGAATAATAAATAAATAAATAATAAATGTTTCAAAATAAAAAAAGTGTCATATTTCATATTTTAAAACAGAAAATAAATGTATTATCTGTATTTATTTGTTAAAGGTGTTTTTTCATATTTGGCACCACTCAGTCTGTTATTCTATTATTTTTAATTTACAACAAAAAATCATTTTTTTAGTAAATTCAGTATTTTAATATCATTATTATTGGTTTATTCAAGTTAAATATCGTCAAAAATTATTTTTATGCATTTATTTTTATTTATGAATTACAAACAAAATATTTTGTGTAACTTTTCTCATAACAAAAATACAATGTTATTAAATACAATACATTTGCAATTATATTAAATTTTGTATAAAACTTTTATTACAAATATTACCAAATCTGTATCCATATCAATTCAACAATAAAAAAATTATCGCTAAAAATTTATTTACAAGAAAACTAAATCAAATGAGACTTATTCTAAATGATATTGTTCCAGTTATTTTTGAGTGCACACATATCAAGTTTTAAAATATGTAGGAATAGTATGACAATTTACTTAATAGTTTTGAACAATTAGTTATTTGTTAGCACTATTATATTTGTATTTAAATAATTTTTTCATAAAAATTATTTTATTACAAGATAATATCAAAGCTGTATCCATAACAATTCAACACTATAAAAATATCGCAAAAATAGTTATTTACAAGAAAACTAAATCAAATAAGCTGTATTCAAATTATATTGTTTGAGTTATTTTTAAGAGCATACATATGAAGTTTTAAAATATGTCAGGACTTCCATGACAGTTTATTTAATAGTTTTGAAAAATTAATATTTGTTACCATTATTACAATTGTATTTAAATAAAAATTTTTAAAGAAACATAACATATAAATGTTTAGAACCTCTTTCTTAGTTTTAACTGATGACAATTATGTCGATTATCATTGAATTATACAAAAATAATTTAATACATGCATTTTTTTAAATTTAATTTTTAATAAGAGAGATAATATAAAAAATTAAGCCATATTTTATAAATCTGTTGTAATCATATGCCCATATATTTTGCTAAAAGTTCATTAAAATTGACAGTGATGAAAATGAGTCATAGATCTTATAACTCGTAAAAAGTCATAGACATTCTTACCAAAGGAATTTCACAAAACATATACAAAAAAAAGTACTCTTTTGTCCTTAGAAATTATGTTAGCATCAGAAAAGGAAAATCACTCACCTAAAAGAGAAAAAAAATATTTTAAGATTGAATCATAGAACAAACAAAATGCATAAATAAAATTAATTACTTATTTTTACATCCAAAAATAATAAAGTACGGATTTTTAGACATGATTAAAAAAATAATTCAAATGATCGTCAATATATATTTTTGATAAAACATTTATAATATAATACATAAGAATAATATTAGAATGGCATTTTTAGAACATCGATACGGACAAGTATAATATATGTATTAGAACGTCTCGGCCTATACTAGACTTATAATGGCTTCATGAAGAGGGCCACTTTCAGGTTCATGGGAACACTTTAAATTTTATTTACAAGCATTATTTATATATACAGAACTTTATTTACAAAGAAAGGAAAATTAAAGATATAAATTAGATACACAACTGCAGTATACTAGAAGGATGGAGATTTTCAAAGTTCTCTAGTGTACGAAGAATCTAGTCTAACTTTTCTGTGGCAGACCGTAATTATCACACGGCATGATACACGAAACCACAAGGGGCAGTTCAGTCACTTTCAGAAAAAAAGAAAAACAACACTTCTTGTCGACTCGTTGCAAAACTCTTTTCTTGCTTATCCAAAAACTTCCCTTTAAGAAATCCCCTTAGCTTCCCTCACTTCTCATTGGAGTTGACACTTTATCAACCAATAGTCTATCACCAATCACGATACAACTACTCATGGTATAATCCATATTCCATCTGTAATTGTTTGATTTCGACCACATGAAGGTAATTTCATGATCTCTCATTATACATCACTGCTAAATATTCAGAGGTCTCATTATCCATGACACTGGATATCTGCTGTCAAATTTGAGTGATAGGCTGTCATTATGTACTTGTTAGAAATATACATTCCTCTCAACTGGGCACGAAATGCTACACCACTTACCGTGGGAAAAATACTACATTATAAACATTTATTATCAATTACAGTAAATTGAATATTTGCTAAAAATATACTTCTAATTATGAGATGCTAAAAAATAGTACACAATTTTTTTCTGATCTCAATATTTCAAATGCATTAACAGAAGAATCTACAAAATTAATCACTATGTCATTATCATTAAATTTAACATAAATAATGCAACGTATTCTGTGAAAATACCTAATAAGTTAAGCAATTGGCATTATAAAGAAATTTTTTCTAATTATCTCATCATCAAATACAAAAACGCGAAATCACACTTAATAAGTAAAATTAATTAAATATACGTTATAGTTCAACAATTCGTAATTTAAAATAAAACAAACATGTACAAGAATATATTCATTTAACCAGCATTGTAACAACAAATGATAATTATTCACCATGAATAATACATCAATCATTAATAAAGATTCATTAATAGTCATAAAACATAATTAGTTTTCCGTAAAAAAAAAAGTAAACCAAATGACTTTTTTTCGGAATAGTTATAATAATTGTTGTTTTTCCAGTAATAAATTAACGATCATCCTTAGTCGAGTGAACCTAATGTAAATACGAAAGCGTTTAAGATTGGCATTTGCAAAATGCAAATCCATCATAATTTAAAAGAAAAAAAAATAGGATTTATTTGAGGTGACAAAACTTCTTTCAAAACAGAAGGGAATTAATTGCTTTTGGGGAAATAAATTGAGTTTTTTGTTTTTAAACTTGAAATTAGAATTGCAAATTAGGTGCAAAGGGAATTAAGATCTTAAAAAGGAAATTGCGGATAAATTCTATGTGACTTCAATTTGAGTTTAATGCGTCAGATTTTATTCATACTTTTGGCAAACATCGAATTTGAATATATTGCGCATATGCATACTTAAGAAGCAATTATTAACAATTTACTGTTTTTAAATAGTTGAATGTTTATTTAATAAATAAAATAAAAACCACTTGGAAATTATTTTTCCCACATAATATGTAAATGATTGGCAAATGTTTCGGTAATTTCAAAACAATTAAGGAAGATTGCAAATTGATACAAGTTTCAGCAGATTTGCAAAGATACGATATAAATAATAGAGTATTGATGATAATAAAAATATTCTTTAAAATTTAATTAAAAAAATTACACGCTCTTTAATCAGATTTCTGAATATTATAATAAGTTAACCAAAATATTTTCAGATAAATTTGAATAAAATATAGTTAATTCATTTTCGATGAAATATTTTAGACTTATGTTTAAATCAGGATATATTTTAAAACTCTAAACACACACAAAAAATATTTCGTGCAAATTAATGTAAATTGATTCAAGGGCAATAATAGAGTATACATGATAATAAAAATATTCTTTAAAATTTAATAAAAAAAATTACATGTTTTTTTTCAATCAATTTACTAAACATTAAAATAAGTTAGCAAAACTATTTTCAGATAAATTTGAATAAAATATTTTAAATTTATTTCTATAATATATTTTATACTTGTGTTTAAATTGGGATAGTTTTTAAAATTATGAAAATTGTATTCGTTTAAATTTTAAATGTAAATAATAAAAATATTCTTCACAATTTAATAAAAACAATTATACGCATTTTCAATCAAATTACTAAATATTATTAGAAGTTAGCCAAAATTTAGATGATAATTTGAATAAAATATTGTTAATTTATTTCTATGAAATATTTTATACGTGTGTTTAATTTAAAAACTATAAACACACACACACAAAATTCTTCATGTAAATTTTAAATGTAAATTGATACATGTTTTAGCAATTTACTAAGGAACAATACAAAGAAGCAATAATAGAGTACAGATGATAATAAAATTATTCTTCAAAATTTAATTAAAAATAATTACACGATTTTTCAATCGAATTACTAAATAATATAATAAGTTAACCAAAATATTTTGAGTTAAATTTGAATAAAATATTGTTAATTTATTTCTGTGAAATATTTTATAGCTGGGTTTAAATTAGGACACATTTTAAAATTATAAACATGCGCAAAAAAATGTCTTCGTGTAAATTTCAAATGTAAATTGATACAAGTTTTAGCAATTTGCAAGGATACAATAAAAATAATAGAGTATACAGATGATAATAAAAATATTTTTAGAAATTTAATTAAAAATTAATAAACTATTTTTCAATCGAATTGCTAAATAATATTTTAAGTTAACCAAATTATTTTGAGATAAATTTGAATAAAATATTGTTAATTTTTTTTTTTAAGAAATATTTTATACTTTTTAAAATAAGACACACTTTAAAACTATAAACACACACAAAAAATGTCTTCGTGTACATTTTAAATGTAAATTGAAGAAACAATAATAGAGTAAAAATATATAAGATTAATAATTTGAGTAATTATTAAATAATAATAATAATAAATAAATACATGTAATAAAAATATATATAAGAATAATATTTAAAATTTAAAAATAAATAAATAAAATATCAATAAAAATAATTAAAATAATAAAAATACAAAAATTTTCTTTAAAATTAATAAAAAAAATACACTACATTTAATAAATTAAAAATTAATTTTTTTTCCAATCAAATCACTAAACATTATAATAAATTGGCCAAATTATTTTCAGATAAATTTGAATAAAATATTTATAATTTATTTCTATGATATATTTTATACTTGTTTAAAGTAGGACACATCTTAAAATTATAAACATACACAAAAATATCTTCGTGTAAATTTTAAGGGCTACCGTATTTAAGTTACAATAAGAAAAAGACCTAATTCTGACGACAAAGAAGCATATTGCTTAAGTGCAGGTGGAACTTTCTTTTTAAATGGCCATTGTTATTAGATTCGTCGTTCAGCAATGGCAGGTGCAATTAGCTAGTTCGAACTTCAGAATAGAAGAATGTTAGTTCGAAACTTTTAGCTGCATGTGATGAACTCGCTGTTTTAAAAAAGGGCAGATGTAATGACGATAAAAACAGCCTTGTATTATTTGGCATACATTAGAAAAAGACGAGATGGATGACAGAAGGAAATTAAATCGTAACTACTTAATCCGAAGCAGCCGTGAACACATTTTTCAATTCCTACTATTAGCTCACACTCTCCGCTATATATATTTTGTTCAAATTTTCGATACTTTTTATTCATCCACTCAAGTTCAAATACATTCATTTTTGAACTTGCAGTGGATGACACTCGATGTTAATACAGTCTTTTCAAATATTAATTCAGTAATTAAATTTAATTAATTAATTTTAGTTTTTTTTTTTTAGATTTAAGTTGCATATATCTACCAATAGATGACGCCAGATGTAACAGAAAAATTTAAACTTTATTTATAAAGGACTATCTACAATATAGTGGAAAAAAAAATAGGAATTGACTTAAAAAAAACTTTTTTTATATTACTTGTTATCATTACTTCAACCAATTAAATCATTTTAGACAAAAGAAACAGTGTGAACATAAAAGTAATAATATGTTTTTTAGATGATTCATTCACTAAAATAATTTAGAACACAAAATATAATAATATTTCTAATTTATATGCATATTTCTAATGATACATAAAATGACAACTGAATATTAAACAGTATTACAAATAACGTATGATATATGTGTTTTATGTAAGACAGAGAAAATGAATGAAGGCCATCTACTTGTTTCCTCGGGACTGGATTCTCACTTACAACAGAATGGTGATTTCTGTGCTCTTTACTGGAGGGCCAAAGAAAGCATGTCCTGATCCCACGGAATTTTATTATGGTGCTTCTAGCTTTTTAAATTTTTATCCATAGAACATTTAACTTGTTTTTAACTGTTTTAAGGACTTTTTGTCGTTTATGTTAAGAATGTCTGATCTTTTGCTTTGTAATTTTGATTAGCTTATATGTTCTTTTTGTTTCTACGATAAGTGGCCAAATTTGTATGGATTGAGTTCCAATAAAATCATAGGAAATAGCACCAAATAACATCAAAATTATATATTTTTATTAATAATAGAATTCAGTTAATTCAAATAATAAAAGTGCATTTTTGTGTCTTAAAACTCTTCAATTTTTTAACACATTTTCATATTATATAGAGAACCTTATTCCAAGAAATCATCAGTATGTTATAAAATACACGTAAACAAGTATTTTGCTTAAAACATTACATTAATATAAAATATTACATTACATTATCTTGTCTTTGATTAAAATGCGCGTTTTCAAGACACTAAAAATCATTGTTAATTGCAATGTATCATTTTATTTTAACTTATGGAAAAATGAATAATTAAAGCCATTTTATATTCTCTTTATTAAGATTCATCACAAATTTAATAAAACAAATTGCAAAACACATGAGCCTGGTTATTAAAAAGATAAAGGTTTTATAGGTTAAAATAAAATATTTTTGTTTGTTTTAGAAATCGCAAACTTATTCAACATGGTTTTATGAGGACTATTGCAAACATTATTTCACTATAACCATTCCCAAATATATTTTATGAACTTCATTATTCCTGAACATAAAAACTCTTTAAAAAGTGTATCGCAGTATCATAAGAAAGTAAAATAAATTTCTTCTGTAAATTATTCTTCCGAGTCAACCATTTCTTACTGAAAAACTATCTATTTTCCTCATCCGTCCTAAAGGTTTTTGACTTTCAGAGATTTCTTTTTTGAAATGTTTGTTGCATGTGTTTATTTTTACTGCGAGCACTTTGGCATTTCGCCAATTGGAGCAACTGTAAGAAATCCAGTCAAAATCCATAACAGAAAATAATTTATGACGTTAATTATTTAGAAGATGGTGATTGGTTTTTCTTTAACAGGGGAGTTAAAATCTCGACCAATAACAATGAAGTCGATAACATGTCTGCTTTATTAAATATGAAGAGTAAATTATAGAGTAAATAAATAGATATGTATGTTTATCTTAATGCTTTTAGAAAAGAAGTTTAAATGCTTCATATTTTATTCATGTTTTCTAAATAATATTGTATGTGACGAGTGTTTTTAATATTTTATTGACAATTATTATTACTCATCTAATAATTAGAATAATTATCGCCTCTATACTAGACAAATGAGAAACATGCTTAGAGCAACAACAACGACTCTAGATGTATTATTTAGAAGTATTTATATGGATAATCTCACTAATTTATGCATTTTTGAGATAATAATCTTAATATTGTATTAATTGTAATGTGATTATTGATTTTAATATTATTGACAATTATTGTTATTCATATAATAATTAAAATAATTATTTTCTCTATTCTAGACAAATGAGAGACTTGCTTAGAGCAAAAGCAACGACTACAGATGTACCAGTTACGGAATACCTATATTGATAGTCTCACTAATTTATGCCTTTTTGAGATATTATTCTTAATATTGTGTTAATTGTAGTAAGATTATTGTTTTTAATATTTTATTAGCAATTATTGTTACTCAATGATTAGAATAAATACATCCTCTATCTTAGACGAGAAACTTACTTGGAACTACAGCAACGACTACATATGTACCAATTAAAAAGTACCTATATGGATAATCTCACTATTTTATGCATTTTTGAGATATTAATCTTAATATTGTATTAATTATAATGTGATTATTGTTTTTAATATTTTATTGACAATTATTATAATTATTTCCTCTATCCTAGAAAAATCAGAAATCTATTATAGCAACAGTAACGACTACAGATGTACCAATTACAAAGTACCTATATGGATAATTTCCTTATTTTAAGAATTTTTGAGACAGTAATCTTTATATGTAAATATTGTTTTAAAAATTACTGTTACTCATTCATTAATTAACACAAATATTTCTTCTATTTCTAAATAGCTAAGACATCTATTGAAAGTGATTATATGGGTACCAATAAGTTTCTATACGTGTTTACGCAACAGCAACAACTACAGATGTACCAACTACGAAGTACCTATATGGATAATCTCACTATTTTGTGGATTTTTGAGATATTAACCTTAACGTGTAAATAATGCTTTAATAATTATTGTTATTCACTTATTAATTAAAATAAATATTTCTTCTATTTTTAAACAGTTGATACATCTATTGAGAGTGACTACGTGGGTACCAATTTTGAAGTATCTATATGTGTTTAAAATGACTAAATCTTTTCATTAAAATTTTTTAGTACTGATGTAAAATTAAAATTTATAGGTATAAAATCTAGACATATTCCTGAAAAAGTCAAACAATATACTTTTCTCATTAAAATGATATCAGAGTTTCATTCTTTTCAGTAACAATAAACTTTTTTATTAAGGAATATTTCACCCGATTTGTTAGAACATTAACAGATGTAATAAAACATTTAAATACAAACATATAATTAAAACTTATAAATCAATTAATTAAAACATTGGTATCTAATCCATGCTGCTTGATTGAAACAAGACCCCTTAATAAAAAGCGATAATGGAATTTACCAACAACAAAAAATGCAGGGAAAAAAATCGTGTTGCCTAACTTCAAATCAGCCATTGAGATTTAATTAAAATACCAATTCGTCAATCATTAGCAAAAATGTGAATTAAACTAAGTAATTAAACGCATACTCGTAGAAGAAATTAAAGACATGAGGAATTTACAATAGATTTTTTATTAAACACGTAGCGTTAAATCGAAAAAAATATTTACAGGTTACCATTGATGATTAATTAGTTACGTGTCGTGATCTTAAAATAGATTGATCAGATGCAATTAGTTTTAATACAGATAAATTAAGTCTTTAACTATAAATACAGAACTTCATACATGAAAAATTTTTATTTAGATGTGAAAAACTCTAATAAATTAACTTAAATCTTAAATTTAATATTAATATTTTAATGAATCGTATTACTATTTAAAAAGTCTCACAAATTGTTTCCAAAAAATTAAATAAATAAAGTGGTAAATCAAATAAACTTCAGTTGGTATTATTTATACAGTGCTGCAAAAATACAAAACAGAATTAATTTTTAAATGACAAAATCTTTTTAAATAGCTCAGCAATACTACATTGAACAGTATAATAAATGTAAATATAATTACTTAATTTGTTACGCATTTTTCCATAAAAACAATGACATCATGTAAATATTTAATGTGTTTAATTAATTTTAAACTGTGTTCAATTCAATAGATAAGATATTCTTAGTAGGCGCAGAATAAATATTATTAAATAAACATTACAACTTCCAGGCTTGTTTAAATACCAGTTATGTACAATTTATTTGTTTTTTTCTTATTTGTTCTTTTCGTTTCTGGTTAGTGTTAAATAGTTTTTGTTATTCTAAGAATTCATTGTGTTACAAGCGAATAAATAAATAAAATATAAAATAAATAAATAAAAATAAAACCACCAATGGAGACAGATTGATAGTGATAAATCATCGTATAGAAGCACACATACTAGTAAGTCTATTTTAATAGTTTTTATTAAACAAAATAAGTAATATAAAAAAAAAATTTAAAGTCAATTCCTACTTTTTTTTCACTATAATGCAGAAAGTCCTTTATAAATAATTTTCATTCCTTTTTTTAAGTTTATCTGGCACCCTCTATTGGTAGATATATGCAACTTAAAACTAAAGAAAACTAAAATAAATTAATTAAATTTAATTACTGAATTAATATTTGAAAAAACTGTATTAACATCCAGCGTCATCCACTAAAGTTAAAAAAAAAAGTATGTGAACTTGAGTAGATGAATAAAAAGTATTTTATTAACGATTGAAAATTTGAACAATATATATATAGGGAGAGTGTGAGCTAATAGAAGGAATTGAAAAACAAGTCGAGTTTATAATTTCAAAGCAGTTACGGCGAGTTTTCTACAATTCAATCATGATTCAATAAAGGATATTGTTTAAATTTTCCCGTTAAACTACTAGAAAAATTCTATAAAAATTTAGTCTTATGTTAAAAAAAATTTGTCTTGCAAATTTTTAAAAAAATATTTGCTGGGAAATTCGTTTTTTATTATTTAAATACAATATTTAATTCAAATTCTCTTAAATTGTGAAGTAAACTTTCAAGATTTTTATTTTTAGTTAACTTTAACAGTCGTTATAATACTAACAGCTTTACATTTAATACAAAATGAACTTTAAAATACAAAACTAAATAAAAAGGCTTTAATGATTCGCTAATGTGTTGCCAACAAATTTTTAAATAAAATAAATTACTTTTCATTATTCAAAATAATTTTTAGACCACTTGATTCAATTTATTTACTACCAACAAATGATATTTTTCAAAACTTTCCACCTTCTGCATTTCAGTTTCATTCGAAAGTTATTCAACCCTAGACAATACCGTGTCACCACCATACAAACACCTACGTCTTGGCACAATATCTCAGTCGAACCAAGGTTGCACTTGAAGCGGATCCAAGCCCAGAACCTTAGAACGATTCACTCAATCCAGAAGGCTGCCAACAATTCAACTCAACCATCTTCCCGTTTTTCATCAACAAAGAATCCCTGCAGAAACGTGGTGATATGCCACGTGGCACCATTCCTATTGTTGGGAAGGGTAGGGAGGGTATGTCCTGTCATATCCTTCCTCCGGATCTCCCATTCTTGTCCGCTCAAGCGAGTTGTCCTGTTGAGTGACCATGCAGCAGCAGTGTCTGGACTAGACAGGAGATGTTCTAGTAGGATGATGTGTTTGTGATGGGGAGATTGTCCTGGAAGTACATGGGGGAATAGAGTAGGAAGACGTCCCTTTTGTCCTGATGTTTTGAAGGGAGGCTTATGATGTTGGTTAGTTGTGGGTAGAGAATAGATTTTTTTAGAGTAAGGGAGCTGATGGCTTTGATTCAGATTTTAGGATCTGGTTTAACAGATAAACTTCTTCTATTAAGAATTTAAAGTAAATTACAGAATATATAATTCTTTGTTTGAATAAGTGATATTCATTTCATATTGAAAGCTGATAAGCACGAACAAAATATAGAAAAATTAATAATAATTAATACACATGAGATTATTTGAATTAAAAGGTAAATTACGATGAATAGTTTTCATGTATTCAGAGCACACAGATTTTTCACAAGTGTAGTTCATTCGCCTGACACAATTTTTGGAACAATGTTTTACTGTATTTTTGCATTTCTTTTTTTTCGATGTAATAATAATTAACGAAAAGTTTTCCCGCTATATTAATATTTAACGATATTTTACATTATAGTAATATTTAAGGATAATGTTTCAAGTTATATTAATATTCACGTTATAACAATATTTAATGATAATATTTCCCGTTATATTAATATTCGACTTATAGTAATATTTAATGATAATATTTTACGTTATAATAATATTTAATGATAATATTTTACGTTATAATAATATTTAACTATAATATTTTACATTATATTAATATTCACGCTATAGTAATATTTACCGATAATATTTTATGTTATACACTGAAGTGACAAAAGTCATGGGATAGCAATATGCAAATTTTCAGATGGCAGTAGCATCGCGTAGAACAGGTATAAATGCGCAGTGCTTTCATTTCTGTTCAAGTTATTCATGCGAAGAGGTTTTGACATGATGATGACCGCACGACGGGAATTAACAGACTTTGAACGCGGAATGTTAGTTGGAGATAGACGCATGGGTCATGCCATTTTGGAAATCGTTAGGGAAGTCAACATTCCCAGATCCACTGTGTTAAGAGTGTGCCGAGAGTATGAAATTTCAGGCATAACATCCCACCATGGACAGCACAGTGGTCGACCGCCTGCACTTAACGACCGAGACCGGCGACGTCTGCAAAGAGTCGTAAAGTCTAACAGACAAGCAACACTGCGTCAAATAACCGCAGAAATCAATGTGGGACGTACAAGGGACTTGTCTGTTAGAACTGTGCGGAGAAATTTGGCTTTCTTGGGCTATTCCAGCAGAAGACCGACTCGAGGGTCTTTACTGACAGAACGACATCGCTTGCAGCGACTCTCGTGGGCACGTGAGCATATCGGTTGGTCCCTAGATGAATGGAAAACCGTGGCCTGGTCCGATGAGTCACGATTTCAGTTGGTAAGAGCTGATGGTAGGGTTCGAGTGTGGCACAGACCCCACGAAGCCATGGACCCAAACTGTCAGAAAGGCACTGTTCAAGCTGGTGGTGGCTCCGTAATGGTGTGGACTGTTTTTTCATGGCATGGACTTGGTCCTCTGGTGCGACTGGACCGAACATTGACTGTAAATGCTTATGTTCAGCTACTTGGAGATCACTTGCAGCCATTCATGGACTTCATGTACTCAAACAACGATGGGATTTTTATGGATGACAATGCGCCATGTCACCGGGCCACAACTGTTCGCGATTGGTTTGAAGAACATTCTGGACAATTCCAACGAATGATCTGGCCACCTAGATCGCCTGACATGAATCCCATCGAGCATTTATGGGACATCATCGAGAGGTCTGTTCGTGCCCAAAATCCTGCACCATCAACGCTTTCACAATTATGGACGTCTATCGAGACAGCATGGCTCAATATTCCTGCAGAAGACTTCCAACGACTTGTTGAGTCCATGCCACGTCGAGTTGCTGCACTTCGCCGGGCGAAAGGAGGGCCGACACGATATTAAGAGGTATCCCATGACTTTTGTCACTTCAGTGTATTAATATTCACCCTATAGTAATATTTACCGATAATATTCCACGTTATAGTACTATTTTATTATAATATTTCACGTTATATTATCATTCACATTATGGTAATATTTAACGATAATATTTCACGTTGTATTAATAATCACGTTATAATAATATTTAAAGATAATAATTCATGTTATAATATTATTCACGTTATAATAATATTTAACGATAATATTTCACATTCCATTAATAATCTCGTTATAATAATATTTACCGATAATATTTCATGTTATATTAACATTCAAGTTATAATAATGTTTAAAGATAATATTTCACGCTATATTAATATTCCCGTAATAGTAATATTTAACGATAATATTTCATGTTGTTGTATTATAATAATGCTCACGTTATATTATTATTCATGTTATAATAATATTTAACGATAATATTTCATATTATTTTATTATATTAATGCTCATATTGTATTAATATTCACGTTATATTACTATTCCCGTTATAATAATATTTCAAGTTGTATTAATATTCAGTTATAATAATATATATTAATATATTACACAATTACAATACATTAATATTTACGTAATAGTAATATTTAACGATATTATTTCGAAACAATTTTATTTCTTCGTCTAAAAGTAATTCTGCGATGAGTTTTGTCTTGGATGCTGAAATGCAATGAGTTCTTTATTTTCATAACTGATAGATAAAATAGTTTCTATCTGTAAGCATAACATAGTTTCTATAGTGTCTTCCTTTTCGTTTTACAATTACAGTATTTTAATTTCAAGAAAAAAAAAGTGTTTGAGTCAGTTTTTCTCGTTGAAATTAAAGATTTATTTAAAAACGTTCGAGAAAATAATTCTTTAATTTATTTATAAAAAAAGAATTTTTAAAAAAGTTTTAAAAATTTCACAGATTATTCCAAACAATATAAAAACAAGAAAGTACATTTAGTTCCTAATTAGTAATAATACAAAAATATTACATTTATAATTTTCGTATTTCAGAATAAAAATTCTCTAGCTTTTAAATTTTATATAAATAATAATATATAGAATGTAATTTAATTTTTCATATATGGTATATAATTTTAATATCATCCTATAAAACGTTTATCGAAAATTTAATATTGAATTATAAAAGAATAATGAATTAATAAGAATTAAATCATTAGAATAATGAATATTAAGAATAATAAAATAAATTCTACTATTGGTTAAATTATTATAAAAAAATGTTTAGATCAAATTTTTGACCTTATTAATTTGAAACTTATTTATTATCTCATGATATAAGATTTTAATAAAAAATTCTGTTTACGTAAAATATTTCATTTTATCTACGAACATTCTACAGACATTTTAAAAATTATTAAGTACAATTATTATATACGATAAAAATAAGAAATGGAAATTTAATTAACAAACTACAAAAATTCTGCCTTTCCTAATAACACAAAAATTTTATACATACTTAAAATTTTCGTATTTCAGAGATAAAAGCTTTCCAGACTTTAAATAATTAATAGAATAATTAGATATTTTTGAAAATATTGTACAAAGACGTTTACTACAAATCCTACATTGAATTATAAAAGACGAGTGAATTAATATAAGATTTAAATTAATTTGTTGATCAAATATTTATTGAATGATTTATATCAAAATTTAAAACTTAAAAATTAATAAACTTCGATTTATAAGTTTTCTATCTCATCATATGTAAGCTTTGATTAAGAATTTTTTATCATATTAAATATTTGATAGATGACCATTTGAAAATTTTTAATGAACACACAATAAAAACATTTTTAAGTTTACCTTATTCTGAATAACCTGAATCAGATAACCTGAATCTTAATAACCTGAATATTAAGTGAACCTTACTTGCACAAATTGATTAATTTAAAAATTTCATTGATATATCAAGAATATAAGTTATATTTTATAAAATGTTTTGAATCTTAAATATTTAATTCGAAAACTCATAATTTATATTGAAAACTATTAAACAATAAGATATGAAAATGTATTTATTTAAACTAATATACATCTGAATGGCTAGACAACCCAATCATTGAATATTAACTAAAATTTAAAAAAAATCTGCTTTTAATTTTTTTTTCACAATTTAATGATATACATCAAGATTTTCTTTTCAAAAATGATCCGTATCAAATAATAATATTCATAAATTTTTTAAACATATATATATATAAAATATTTTAAAACCGAAATATAAATCACAATAAAAACTTTACAACGAAAATAAAACACTAACTCAGTTGAATTCAAATAATACATATTTTTTCAACACTAAAAAAACAACACTGAATTATTTGACATAAAAGCTAACAAAAATATCGACGACTGCTCCATATAAAACAAAATATGATACTTCAAAACACCAGTAGTACCTCTTTTTCAAACAAAAATTAACTAATAAATCAAATCTCGTATGTACTCACTGTACTCGGTGCGTGTCAATTTCAGTACATATCTGTACCCAGCTTCTGGTACTACGACTGCATGAAACGGCATGTTGAACACTGACTTTTCAACTCAAAGGACACCTAAAGAATGCGCTGTGCCACCAAGTATCGATAAAAAAAATATAATATCCGATGAAGGCAAGATGACATTTGATATATGACGGCTACTTTTTTTTCTTCCAGAATTTTATGATGGGTTGCGTTACCAACCTATGAAGCGTGCGACACTTTTCACATTGTTTTCTGAGGAAATATTCGGCAATAAAACTATATAGGTGTCCAAAAAGAGAAGATAACAATGATTGTGCAGGGAGGATTTACGCGCATCATTTTAAAGGCTTCTTTTCTGTGGAAAAAATGAGAGACACATTGTCGATAGTAAAATTTGTCCAAGAATGGACAAAGTAGTACGACATCGCCTAAAGCGTGCTTAAGATGATATTCAGCAAGTCCTTCAAGTTGCTGGGAGGAACATAAAATGCTTCTGGAATAGTTTGCAAAACGCTTTACATATTCTTGGATTTGTCGAGTATGTTTATAATTTCGTGAAAATAATATTTTATTCTATTTTATTTTATTTACTAACCACGAGAAAGCGCAGTAAAAGTATATGAATACAATACAAATAAGAATATTTTTGGAACAAACATTTGTTTTATAATTCTATTTACAAAGCAATATTTGTGTACGCCATATGCTTTATATAATTTTAAATTTATGAAGTATATTTCATCATTTCAGGGAAAAAACAATATTTTAGACTATTCTATATGTCAACTATGGAAGTCAATTAAGTATGTCCTCTATCTCAATTAAGATTTGGAATAGTTTGCAAAACGCTTTACATAGTCTAGAATTTGTCAAGTATATTTTATCATATCAGGAAAAAAAACAGTATTTTATTGTATTTTATTTGTCATCTATGGAAATCAATTAAGTATTTCATCTATTAATTGAGATAGAGTACATTCTAAGACTATAAGACTTTTCACGAATAATTGGAATAGCTTACGAAATGATTTATATAATCTTGAATTTGTCGAGCATATTTATAATTTCATGAAAAGAATATTTTATTTTATTTTTATTTGTCAATTAAATGCAGTAAAAGTATATGAATACAATACAAATAAGAAGCCTCGATATTTTTTTTGCAGTACATTTGTTTTATAATTCTATTTACAAAGCAGTATTTCTGTACGTTGTGACAAATTCAGAACTATATATAGCACAAGTATATTTCATCATTTCAGGAAAAAAACAATATTTTATTCTATTTCGTCAACTATGGAAGTCAATTAGGTATGTCATATATCTCAATTAAGACTTTTTAAAGAATTGGAATAGTTTGATAAATGCTTTACATATTCTAGAATTTGACGAGTATGTTTATAATTTCGTGAAAAGAATATTTTATTCTATTTTTATTTTCCAATCACGAGAAAGTATAGTAAAAGTATATGAATACAATGCAAATAAGAAGCTTCGATGTTTTTTGTAAACAAGCATTTGTTTCGATTCTGTTTACAAAGTAGTATTTGTGTATGTCATAACAAATTCAAAACTATATAAAGCACAAGAATATTTCATCATTTCAGGAAGAAAAACAATATTTTATTATATTCTATCTGTGAATTATAGAAGTCAATTAAGTATGTCGTCTTACTCAATTAAGACTTTTTACTAAGAATTAGAATAGTTTGCAAAACGCTTTACATTGTCTAGAATTTGTCAACTATATTAATAATTTTGTGAAAAGAATATTCTATTATATTTTATTTGTCAACTTCGAGAAAGTGCAGTAAAAGTATTTGAATACAATACAAATAAGAAGCCTCGATATTTTTTGCAACAAGCATTTGTTTTACAATTTTATTTAAAAAGCGATATTTGTGTACGCCATGTGCTTTATATAGTTTTAAATTAACTATATTTCATCATTTCAGGAAAAATATATTTTATTCTATTCTATTTGTCAACTAAGGAAGTCAATTATGTATGCTATCTGTCTAAGACATTTTACTAAGAATTGAAATAGTTTGACAAATTCTAGAATATGTAAACCGTTTTGCAAGTATATTTATAATTTCGTGAAAATAATATTTTATTCTATTCTATTTTTCAACTACGAGAAAGTGTAGTAAAAGTAAATTAATCTGCGGTTTTACGAATATATGAATATAATACAAATAAGAAGCCTCGATATTTTTTGCAGCAAACATTTGTTTTACAAGTCTATTTACAAAGCAATATTTGTGCACGTCATGTGCTTTAACTAGTTTTAAATTTGTCAAGAATATTTCATCATTTTAAGAAAAAAAAATATTCTATTCTATTTGTCAACTATGGAAAAGTTTAGTAAAAGTATTAGAATAAATGGTTTTAAGAACATATGAATGCATATTTTACAACAAAAATAAATTATCTTGACATTTGAAAAAAAAATTTTTATTTTAATTCTATTTACAAAGCCATATTTGTGTGTGTATATTTGTGTATGTTTTGTGTTTCATATAATTTTGAATTTGTTAAGTATATTTCATCATTTCAGGAAAAAAAATATTTTGTTATATTCTATTTGTCAACTATGGAAAAATTTAGTGAAATAAACGGTTTTAATAATATAGTTAATGGCTTTAATAAATTGAATATATGGTTTTAAGAATATATGAAGGCAAATGCTACAACATATATAGTCTCGATATTTTTTTGAAACAAACATTTGTTTTATATTTCTATTTATAAAGTTATATTTTGTATGTAAGTACGGTGGTCAACCTGGTGTTTTACTTAATATTTCCTTAACAGCTAATAAACCAACCGTTCTGTGTGACAGCTGATCTGCAATTGCATGTCGTAAAGGAGAAATACTCCGAAATATACGATATAACAATCACTACTGAATCTCTTTGTTTCTGAAAGCAATTCCAGCAACGGGTGAATTTAACCCCTCTGCACATTAGCACTGGCTAGAATTCTAGAAGCAAACGAGAAAGAAGTAGACATCATTTTCTATAAAATCTCCATTATGCTCAAAACAAGTTCTGCATAGCTTACAAAATGGTTGAATTTTAAGAGAAAAAAAAACCTTTTGTCTTTTAAGGGTAAACTATCATGCAATACACGGTGTAGCTTTTCATCCAATCGATACTTTAGATGAAAATTCTATCCAACTTTTTTTTTAATACAAACATAAACATCAGATTGATCATATTATAACAAACATAACTGTTAATATGCACAATTTAACAGTCCTTTTGATTCCGCCCTCATTAGAGTTTGAGAACAAATAGAGAAAACTAGTATACCCACAAACGAACCATTCAGAGGTAGCTGTTCTGCAATTGCATGTCACAAAGGAGAAATACTCGGAAATATACGCTATCACAATCGCTATAGAGTCTCTTTGTTTCTGAAAGAAATTTCAGCAAAGGATGAATTTTGAGTTCTTCTGCACACTAGATTAGAATTCTAGAAACAAACGCGAAAGAAGTGTACATCAATTTGTACAAAATCTCCATCAAGCTCAAAACAAAATCTGCACAGCTTATAAAGTGGTCGAATTTAAAGAGAAAAAGATCTTTAGTCTTTGGAGGACAAACTATCAAGCAATATTCGGTGTACCTTTTCATCCAATCGATACTTGTTATAAAAAATATTGGATAGGATTTTTCCAAACATAAATATTAGATTAATCATATTATAACATACATAATTGCTATTAAGTACAATTAAGCGATCTCTTTGATTTTATCTTCATTAGTGTAGTACCAGTATGCATACGAAACATTAAGAGGTAGCTGTTCCGCAATTGCATATCGCAATGGAGAAATACTCGGAAATATACGTTATTACAATCACTAACGAGTCTTATGGTTTCTGATAGCAATTTCAGCAAAGGTTCAGCAAATGAGTTCTCCTGCACACTAGGTTAAAAGTCTAGAAGCAAACGAGAAAGAAGTGTACATAATTTTCTACAAAATCTCCATTATGCTCAAAAAAAATTCTGCATAACTTACAAAGTGACTGAATTTTAAGAGAGAAAAAAAATCTTTCGTCTTTGGAGGACAAACTATCAAGCAATATTCGGTATACCTTAGACGAAACTTCTATCCAATGGTTTTTATGCAAGCCTAAACATCAAATTGATCATACTATTATATACATGATTGCTATTATAGACAACAAAGCGATCTTTTTGATTTCATCAAGTACATAAACTCCATCAAGTTCAAAACAAGTTCTTCAGAGCTTGCAAAGTGGTCAAATTTAAGAAGAAAAAAAAACTTTTTGTTTTTGGAAGGCAAACTGTCATACAATATTCGATGCACCTTTCCATTCTATCGATACTTTGGATGAAACTTTTATCCGAAAGTTTTTTATGTAAGCATAAACATCAGATTGATCATATTATAACGTACATAATTGTTATTATGTGCAATTGAACGATCAATTTGATTCCGACCCCATTAGTCTTTGAGAACAAATAGAGTAAACTAATATACCCACAAACGAACCATTCAGAGGTAGCTGTTCTGCAATTGCATGTAGTAAAGGAGAAATACTCCGAAATATACGATATAACAATCACTACTGAATCTCTTTGTTTCTGAAAGCAATTCCAGCAACGGGTGAATTAAACCCCTCTGCACATTAGCACTGGCTAGAATTCTAGAAGCAAACGAGAAAGAAGTAGACATCATTTTCTATAAAATCTCCATTATGCTCAAAACAAGTTCTGCATAGCTTACAAAATGGTTGAATTTTAAGAGAAAAAAAAACCTTTTGTCTTTTAAGGGTAAACTATCATGCAATACACGGTGTAGCTTTTCATCCAATCGATACTTTAGATGAAAATTCTATCCAACGTTTTTTAATACAAACATAAACATCAGATTGATCATATTATAACAAACATAACTGTTAATATGCACTATTTAACAGTCCTTTTGATTCCGCCCTCATTAGTCTTTGAGAACAAATAGAGAAAACCAGTATACTAACAAACGAAAAATTCAGAGGTAGCTGATCTGCAATTTCATGTCGTAAAGGTGAAATACTCCGAAATACACTGAAGTGACAAAAGTCATGGGATACCTCTTAATATCGTGTCGGCCTTCCTTTCGCCCGGCGAAGTGCAGCAACTCGACATGGCATGGACTCAACAAGTCGTTGGAAGATTTCTGCAGGAATATTGAGCCATGCTGTCTCGATAAACGTCCATAATTGTGAAAGCGTTGATGGTGCAGGATTTTGGGCACGAACAGACCTCTCGATGATGTCCCATAAATGCTCGATGGGATTCATGTCGGGCGATCTAGGTGTCCAGATCATTCGTTGGAATTGTCCAGAATGTTCTTCAAACCAATCGCGAGCAGTTGTGGCCCGGTGACATGGTGCATTGTCATCCATAAAAATCCCATCGTTGTTTGGGTACATGAAGTCCATGAATGGCTGCAAGTGATCTCCAAGTAGCTGAACATAAGCATTTCCAGTCAATGTTCGGTCCAGACGCACCAGAGGACCAAGTCCATGCCATGAAAAAACAGCCCACCATTACGGAGCCACCACCAGCTTGAACAGTGCCTTGCTGACAGTTTGGGTCCATGGCTTCGTGGGGTCTGCGCCACACTCGAACCCTACCATTAGCTCTTACCAACTGAAATCGTGACTCATCGGACCAGGCCACGGTTTTCCGTTCATCTAGGGACCAACCGATATGCTCACGTGCCCACTAGAGTCGCTGCAAGCAATGTCGTTCTGTCAGTAAAGGCATTCGAGTCGGTCTTCTGCTGGAATAGCCCAAGAAAGCCAAATTTCTCCGCACAGTTCTAACAGACAAGTCCCTTGTACGTCCCACAATGATTTCTGCGGTTATTTGACGCAGTGTTGCTTGTCTGTTAGAATTTACGACTCTTTGCAGACGTCGCCGGTCTCGGTCGTTAAGTGCAGACGGTCGACCACTGCGCTGTCCATGGTGGGATGTTATGCCTGAGATTTCATACTCTCGGCACACTCTTGACACAGTGGATCTGGGAATGTTGAATTCCCTAACGATTTCCGAAATGGCATGACCCATGCGTCTAGCTCCAACTCACGTCTAGTTCACCATGCGTCTAGTTCAAAGTCTGTTCATTCCCGTCGTGCGGTCATCATTACGTCAAAACCTCTTCACATGAATATCTTGAACAGAAATGAAAGCTCTGCGAAAGCACTGCGCATTTATACCTGTTCTACGCGATGCTACTGCCATCTGAAAATTTGCATATTGCTATCCCATGACTTTTGTCACTTCAGTGTATATGATGTAACAATCATTATTGAATCTCTTGTTTCTGAAAGCAATTTCAGGAACGGGCGAATTTCAACCCCTCTGCATATTATCACTGGCTGGAATTCTAGAAGCAAACGAGAAAGAAATGTGTATCATTTTCTCCAAAATCTCCATCAAGCTCAAAACACGTCCTGCATAGCTTACAAAGTGGTTGAATTTTATAAAAAAAAATCTTTAATCTTTGGAAGGCAAACTATCAAGCAATGCTCGGTGTACCTTGGTCGAAACTCCTATCAAATGTTTTTTATGCAAACATAAACATCAGATTGATCATATTATAACAAACATAACTGTTAATATGCAGAATTTAACAGTCTTTTTGATTCCGCCCTCATTAGTCTATGAGAACAAATAGAGAAAACCAGTATACTAACAAACGAACCATCCAGGGGTAGCTGTTCTACAATTGGACAAAGGAGATATACTCGGAAATATACGATATTACAATCGCCAATGAGTCTATTTATTTCTGAAAGCAAATTCAGCAAAGGGTAATTTTTTAGCTGTCCTGCACACTAGGTTAGAATTCTAAAAGCAAACAAGAAATAAGTGTACATCATTTTCTACAAAATCTCCATCAAGCTCAAAACAAAATCTGCATAGCTTACAAAGTGGTTGAATTTTAAGAGAAAAAAACAACTTTCGTACCTTTTCATCCAATCGATACTTTGGATGAAACTTCTATCCAATGTTTTTTATACACACATAAACATCAAACTGATCATCTTATAACGTGCATAATTGTTATTATGTACAATTGAACGATCTCCTTGATTGCCTTTAGTGTATGTAAACAAATAAAGAAAGCCAGTCTGCCCACAAACGAACCATTCAGAGACAGCTGTTCTGAACATGCTATATACATTATTACAATCGCTAGCCAGTTTTCTTATTTCTGAAAGCAATTTCAGCAACGGGTGAATTTTGAGCTCTCCTGCACACTAGGTTAGAATTCTAGAAGCAAACGAAAAAGAAGTAGACATCCTTTCATACAAAATTACCATTAAGCCCAAAACAAATTCTGCATAGCTTACAAAGTGGCTGAATTTTCAGAGGGGAAAAAGAATTTTCGTCTTTGGACGACAAACCATCATGCAATACTCGGTATACCTTTTTATCCAATCTACGTTTTAGTTGAAACTTCTATCCAACATTTTTTACACAAACATAATCATCATATTGATCATACTATAACATAAATAATTGTTATTATCTACAACTAAGCGATTTCTATGATTCCATCCTCATTAGAGTTTGTGAACAAATAGAGAATACCAGTATGACAATACATGAAGAATAGCTGTTCAGAAGTATAGCTGTTCTGCAATTGCATGTTGCAAAGGAGAAATATTCGGAAATATACGTTATTACAATCGCTAGCCAGTTTGCTTATTTCTGAAAGCAATTTCAGCAACGGGAGAATTTTGAGCTCTTCTGCACACTAGGTTAGAAGTCTAGAAGCAAACGATAAAGAAGTGTACACAATTTTCCACAAAATCCCCATTATGCTCAAAACAAATTCAGCATAACTTACAAAGTGGCTGAATTTTAAGAGAGAATAAAATCTTTCGTCCTTGGAGGACAAACTATCAAGCAATATTCGGTATACCTTAGACGAAACTTCTATCCAATGGTTTTTATGCAAGCCTAAACATCAAATTGATCATACTATTATATACATGATTGCTATTACCGACAGCAAAGTGATCTTTTTGATTTCATCAAGTACAAAATCTCCATCAAGTTCAAAACCAGTTCTTCAGAGCTGGCAAAGTGGTCAAAGTTTAAGAGAAAAAAAACTTTTTGTTTTTGGAAGGCAAACTGTCATACAATATTAGATGCAAATATTATCCGAAAGTTTTTTATGTAAACATAAACATCAGATTGTACATATTATAAAGGTACATAATTGTTATTATGTAAAATTGCGTTTTTATGTTCTTTGGGTTCTTTTTCTTTTTCTCTTTTATTACTCATTGTAACCTGACATTGGAAATAAAAAAAAAGATTAAAATCGCCATCATGCTCAAAACAAATTCTGTATAGCTTACAAAATGGTCAAATTTTAAGAGAAAAAAAACTTTTCGCTTTTGGAAGGCAAACTATCATACAAAACTCGATGCACCTTTTCATCCAATCCATACTTTGGATGAAACTTTTTATCCAATGTTTTTTATATAAACATAAATATCAGATTGGTGATATTATAACCTACATAATTGTTATTATGTATAATTGAACGATCTCTTTGATTCCGACCCCATTAATGTTTGAGAACAAATACAGAAAACAAGTACATAAAACCCTTTTTACTCTCGTGTATGGACACTGGAGGGAACTTCCCAAATGTGTCACGCTATTCCATGATCGATGGATATTAACGTGTCTTGTCACAAAATAGCGCCAAACACATACAAAAACGAAGAGGTGTTGGAGCCGCGCTTTCAGCAATAGATTAATTGCGTTGCAGACAATCGATTATCTTGGAAGTGACAAGTGCGTAAAATTTCAGGTGAAGGAAAATGCTTTCTGGTGACTGAAACTTTTGCAGCTAATGCACTGTACGCACGTATTTCTTAATGGAATCCTATTCGCAAAAATCCTATCCGCTGTGAAATTTAATTAGATGCGGAATCCTTTGTCCGCATCTGAATTTAATTTCGTCTTCTACAGCATGTTTATATCTGTTTGGTGAAAACATTTTGGCAATGTCTTTGTTACCAGTTTCTTCATTATTATCTCAATTTGAACCGGATTCGAAATATAATTTGAAAAAAAAAGGCAATGAAATTAATAATAATACAATAACACACTACTCCAATATATGGCAGATACTTAATAAAACACCAATTAATATTTTTTATAAAGGTCAAGTTATTATTTTTTTTATCAAATGAAATGAAATGAATGAAGGAAATGAAATTAGTAATAATACAATAACACACTACTCCAATATATGGCAGATACTTAATAAAACACCAATTAATATTTTTTAATGAAGGTCAAGTTATTATTTTTTTAATCAAATTTAAAACTTTTTTTAATTTTGTTATTTTCCAACTGTTATTTTAAAAAAATATATTATATATGTAAAGATTTTAATGGTAGTGGTTCGTTCTTGACTTGTTTTAGCTAGGTCCTGTAATATCGATTGTGATAAATACACCTCTTCCTTTTACGAACATTTGTTTATTGATGATAACATAATGAATACCTTGATGACGAACAAAACGAATACATACCTATATTTATCGGCATATTCACATTTACAATAATATAAAGTAATATATCTTAAATCATTATATATAAAGTAATATATATATATGTAAAGATTTTAGTGACTGTAGTTCGTTCTTTACTTGTTTTAGCTGTTATACAGCTTGGGATAAATAGTACTCCTCTTCCTTTTACGAACATTTGTTTATTGATGATGATACCATAAAGAATACCCTGATGATGACAAAACGAATACACACACATATTTATCGGCATATTTACATTTACAGTAATATAAAATAATATATCTTAAATCTTTCCATATAAAATAATATATATGCAAATTTAAAGGTAGTGATTCGTTCTTGACATGTTTTAACTAGTAAATAGATTGGCATAAATACACCTCTACCTTTTACAAACATTTCTTTATTGATGATGATAACATATTTTATGATGACAAAGCGAATACCCTAATTATAACAAAACGAATACTCATGCATATTTGTCGACACATTTGTATTTACAATAATATAAAGTAATATATCTTAAATGTTTACTTATAACGTAATGAAAGAGGTTATTGACTTGTTTTAGCTAGCCCCTGTTATATAGATTGGGATAAATACTCCTTTTCCTTTTAGGGACATTTGTTTTTTGATGATGATAGCATAACGAATACCTTGATGATGACAAAACGAATACATACGCATATTTACATTTGGAGTAATATAAAGTAAGATATTTTATATTTTTAAAGTAATCTATATGTAAAACTTTTAATGGCAGTGTTTCGTTCTTGACTTGTTTTAGCTAGCAGCTGCTATTTAGATTGGGATAAATCTAAATAGCAGCCTTCCTTTTACGAACATTTGTTTATGGAGGATGATATCATAACGAATACCTTGAGGATGAATAAATGAATACATTCATCATCATATTTACATTTACAATTATAAAAAGACTTTAAAATAATGTTATTACTAATCTTCTCGTCCGACTGGAACCTGCATACTACGTCTTCCCTCCAGACCCCGGTTGTCTAAAGGAGCTCATCTCAAGAACCGGATGTCCGGAATGGCTTCCGTGATTTCCAAGAATTTCAGAGCGTAGACGGAAGAGAGATACCATGTAATTTCACAGCACTGTTTATTATTTATTTAGTTTTTAACGCGACTTTTTAAAAGTAATTAAATTATTTGGCTTAGCTTGTTAAAATTTAGGTCTTGTGGAAGTGCATTAAGAATGCTTGGTTACCTACCATATCCTCATACAAAGTTTTAACAGGTTCTTGCTGTTCAATAAGAAAGCAAGTTCAAAAAATGTCAATAAGAAATTATCAATTATCAAAAATTATCAAAAATAAATTATCAATTATCAAAAATTATCAAAAAGAAATTATCAATTATCAAAAATTATCAAATTTCAAAATTACCAAGGTTTCAAACTTCTGTTAGATGTGAAATAAGCATCATCCGAATTCTTATCTATCATAGTCTTAATGTGCATCATTTTTACTAATAAGAGAGATTGTATTATAAGGGTTACATGTATTACCACCAAGCAGTTGTTTGCATCTGTTGTTACAGTACAATTCGAATTATGTCTTAAATTGTGCGTCAATTAAAACATCAGTTAAAAATCAACAAATAAACTTCAAAATATATTATAATAGAAATATATGGTTAACCAATAAACAATCTATCCCAACGCAGATTTTTTAAAATTTCTGATTTATATCAATCTGAAATAAACTTTAGATCTTACAATAATGAATCTTTCATTGATGGTGGTGTAATATTTTTTTCTCAGTTTGGAGTGAATTAAAATTTCAAAATTGATTTGTTTTACCTTTAGAGATGAGAAATTGGTCTTTAATAATCAAACTAAGTTAAAAGTAATGATGTACTTTAAATATTTTCAATTAAAATTAAAGTATTTTGCAACTGGCACATTAAAGTTTGAAAAATATTAGCATTATCTTTTTTAAAATATTAAATTTTCAGTGTTTCAATCGTTGTTTTTATACGGGTTAGCAACCTGCCCTACTTGTGGTCCAGTGGTACCATACGTAACAAGTGTGAAACAGGGTTCAGATTGTAATGCAATCGCTGTTTTCAGAATCAAGAAGAGGGCCTAATGGCCGAGTGACTAGTGCTCGGTGCCGCAGGTTTCGGGTTTTAATTTACAATATATGGCTACCTACCATGCCATTCTTGATGTTGAATAAAGAAGCAATTCTAAATTTCTATTAGTTAAATCTGTTAAGAGGTGCTGTGGATGTTTGTAGTGCTTCAGAATCCACTTTAAGCCATAGTTTCCGGTCTATTACGAGGGCTGACAACCCTACCCCGTAAAAAAGTCAGCGTCACGGTGCCAAGTCAGAGTTCTACCTACAGGTGGTCCATCACAACAAAAGTTACCTCCTCTTTTCTTCCTTCCATGAGACCACATGGGCTCTTGGACTTGGTCTAGATGTTGCTGTCTACCAAGTGGGATACGAAACAATAGAATCCAGAAGAATCGATAGCGATTTAGACTGAATGTATAAGTGTCTCGCATCGACAATTAGGCTGCCTGATGATATTTTTATGGATTTTCTAGTTCAGTTATCCCTAAAAGTTCTCCCTCAATACAATATCCTTCCCTTTTTACCCAACGATTAAGGGTATACGTCAATAGGATAGATATGGTACATCTATATACATCTATATATGCTTCCTGAAAACAATATTCTTCCCTTCTTACTCGACGATTCAAAGTATACGTCAATAGGATAGATGTGGTACATCTATATAAATCTATGTACAGATATATATGCTTCCTGAAAATAATATCCTTCCCTTCTTACCCAACGATTCAGCGCATACGTCAATAGGATAAATATGGTACATCTATATAAATCTATGTGGGGCCTGAATGGCCGAATGGCTAGCGCTTTGTCGCTCTGTACCACAGGTTTCGGGTTCGAGTCCCGGCGGTGCCATGGATGTTTGTAGTGGTTCGGAATCTACTTTAAACCGTAGGCCCCGGTCCTAATAGGATCGTAGAGCGTTGCGGGGGCATTGTTACTGCGCGTCCGTGGCTTATCTTCAAGTTACACGCGCCCCCCTGGGTAATGCAAAGTGAGTAACATCTGTGCAGCACTTGCCTTAAGGCATCCAAGACCAAGCTGTCTAAGTGTTTGCCAGCTGCATTAGAACAAAAAATATATATATATATACATCTATGTACAGATATATATGCTTTCTAAAAATAATATCCTTCCCTTCTTACCCGATGATTCAGGGTACACGTCAATAAGACATAAGACCTACAAATGTGCAGCAAAATAATAATAGCCAATCAGCTATTATTGAGCTAGTTCAAATCAAGTACTACACAATAATAATAATCTTTCTGTCTGATTCCTCCCAGAATTTAACTAAATAAAGAACAAATAAAGAGAACCAATGCCTAAAAATCTTTTATTCTTACATATTGACATTAACTAAATGTGTCACGCTATTTCATGATCGATGACTACTGCAGTGTCCTGTCACGACTTGTCACAATAGAGCTCCCAAGCCCAAACAGAAAAAAATTAGAAAATGTTTGGCACACCAGATTATACCTTCGGCAATGTATTAATTGCGTTGCGGCAATCGATTATCCTAAATATGACACGTGTATGAGATTGCAGGTAAAGTAATAATAAAAAAGCTTTTCTGATTATTAAAAATTTGCCAGTGGGCGAATTAGATTCGAGTACTTTTTGCCCGGAAGTATGTTCTATATTTATATGAACAAATGAAAATGAAAGAGAGGTATTTTCGTTCATAAAAGAAGCCAATGAGAATTTTGTGTGGCTATGGAATGGGCAGTCAGGAAAAAAATATTTATCGATTAGAAATATATTTTAATATTCAGCTAATGATTTTTGCGGTATAGCAACTGTCCTCAATTGCTTACAATAAAGATATGATTACTATTGTCCTTAAGGACACTATATATATATGGAGTCTGATAACCGAATGACTAGCGCTCTCGCGCTCGGTACCGCAGGGTTCGAATTCCGGCTGCGCCATGGATGATTGTAGTGGTACGAAATCCAATTTAAACCGTAGGTCCCGGTCTAATGGGATCGTAGAGCGATGTAGGGTAGTGTTACTCGCGTCCGTAGCATATCTTCAAGCTATACATTCTCCCTGAGTAGTACTAAATGCCTTTGCTTATGACTTAAAGATTAACTGTCTTTGTCCAGCTGCATTCGAACAGCAACATATACATATGTATACATAGATATCTCTCTCTCTCTCTCTGTGTATATATATACACTTAGTCATTTGTCTTTGATGCCTTAAGGCAAGTGCTGCACCGACTTTACTACCCAGGAGGTGCGTGTAGCTTGAGGATATACTGCGAACGCGGAGTAGAACGACTTGTCACAATAGAGCTCCAAACTCAAACAAAAAAAATTAGAAAATGTTGGGCACACCAGATTATACCTTCGGCAATGTATTAATTGCGTAGCGGCAATCGATTATCCTAAATATGACGCGTGTATGAGATTGCAGGTAAAGTAATAATAAAAAAGCTTTTCTGATTATTAAAACTTTTGCCAGCGGGCGGATTAGATACAAGTACTTTTTCCATAGCATTGTGTTCAATATTTATATGAACCAATAGAAATGAAAGAGAGGTATTTTCGTTCATAAAAGAAACCAATGAGAATTTGTGTTAACATTTGAATAGCCAATGTGTGACTATGGAATGGGCCGTCAGGAAAAAAAATTATAATCGATTGTATATTTCTTTTAATATTCAGCTAATGATTTGCGCCAAATAGCAGCTGTCCTCAATTTCTTGCACTAAAAATATGAATACTATTATTTTTAAGGGCACTAAATTATATATAATTTGTTGCCTTACATGCAAACATATACATACACACAAATATATATATATATATATATATATGTGGCTAGCATAAATATATATATATATATATATATATATGGGGCCTGATTACAGAGTGTACCAAGCTCAGTATCACAGGGTTCGAATCCCGGCGATGCCATGGATGTTTGTAGTGGCTCGGAATCCAATTTAAACCGTAGGTCCCAGACTAATAGGATCGTAGAGCGGGGGGTAGTATGACTCGCGTCTATAGCATATCTTCAAGCTATACGTACCGCCTGGTTAGTGCTAAATGAGTAACAGCGGTGTAGCCATTGCTTTTGGCTTAAATATTAACTATTATTCTCTGTATTAGCTATCTATCTTCAGCCGCATTCGAACAACACACACACACACACATATATATATATCAACTCTTTAATGCCTTAAGGTAAAAGCGCTGCATCGACGTTACTCACTTAGCACTACCCAGGAGGTGCGTATGGCTTGAAGATAAGTTATGGACGGGAGTAACAATATTCCTGCAACACTCTACTGTCATGTTAGACCGGGACCTACTGTTTAAAGTGGATTCCGAACCACTACAAACATCCATGTCACCACCGGCACTCGAAACCTGAGCGCTAGAGCTCTAGCCACTCGGACATCAGGCCCACAATATATATATATATATATATATATATATATATATATGCCAACGGCCATACCGGTTCTCGTTAGATCACCGAAGTCAAGCATCTTTGGGCGCGGTCAGTACTTGGGTGGGTGACCACCTGGTAACACCGCGTGCCGTTGGCATTCACAAATTTGGGACCTGAATGGCCGCCGAGTGTTCTAGCGCTCGGTGCCACAGGTTTCGGGTTCGAATCCCGACGATGCCATGGATGTTTGTAGTGGTTCGGAATCCCCTTTAAGCCGTAAGTCCCCGTCTCCCTATGACTGTAAGAGCGTCACGGAGCCAAAGTCAGACTTCTACCTACGGGTGCTCCATCACAACAGAAGCTGCTTCCTTCCCCTTCAATCATGAGTACGTACGGGCTCGGGGGCTTGGCCAGCCAAGTGGGATAAGAAACAACAACAACAATATATATATAGTATATCATTGAGGAATTCGTAAAGTGCAAATGAAATAGGTAGGTGCATGAGAAATTTTTTTACTGTGAGAACATGCAAAAATTTAAAACAGTGCCAGATAAGATCTAAATCTAACACACAGCCCAATATTTTATCAACTCTGCCAAGATACTGTCTCTATTACTCAATTGTGATTGATGTGGGCTAATTGTCCCATTTAAAACTTTTAAGTGGGGAATGAAAGGCTTTAAATACGATACATTTCAACTCATTTAATTTCCTGTAAAGAATATTAAAAAAAAAAAAAAAAAAAAAAAAATCGAACTATGCAAAATATATTATCAATTATATTATAATATGCCGAATTTTTATATATGTTTCTTAATAATTTCTATAGCATAGAATACGTAATCTCTCGATATATAAAAGAACAAATCTATTCATCTGTTTTCCTTAAATTTCAAAAATAATCATAAAAGTCAATTTTTTTCTTTTATAAGTATTTTTCAATGAGGTACGTAGCCAAAAAAATCAATAGAAAAATGTTTGTTATTTATTTTTATTAAATAAATATCTCATTTTTTTTTATTGTTCACATTTTAATAATAATAATAATATTTTTTTATAATTTAATAATAATTTTATATTGAAAATGGGATTACGGTATAGTTCTTTATGCATTTTCATATACAATATGATTTATCATTCTGTGAAAAGAAACTTTTTTACTCACTGATACTTCCTGCCTGACGCCATTTTGTTATTTCACTCTTGGTACCGTTAGTTCTAATTTTTAAACGTTATTAGTTGTTTTTATATGTATAGTTTCCATATTAACTAGACGAAATCCACATAGCAATTTATTACTATGATTATATTTATCAATATATTTATTTGTTTAAAAAAAAGTTAGTTTACGAGTTAAGTTATTAATGTTTTATTTCTGTCAGAGGATGGCAGCAGACTATATATGATAGTAATTGATAAAATTGTTTAATATTACAAATTTCCTAGACAATTTCTACATTATAATTCTAAATAGCATCAAATACAATTGCAATATTATCTAATAAATAAGTACCACCAATCACTAAAATTAAAAATGTATAAAATACTAATTTAATTGAAAATTAGTTGACCTTATTTATTTATATCGTTTCAGTATTTAATATACATGAATTCCACATCATCATGATTGGCGCAGCAGCCTCATGGTGGGCCAAGGCCGTCTGCCTTTTGACAGATTTCGAAATATGAGATGTCTTCTTTTTAGGGCTAGAGTTGTCAGCCCTACGCCCAACGCTCTACAGTCATGTTAGACTGGGACCTACAGTTTAAAGTGGATTCCGAACCACTATAAACATCCACGGCACCGCCGGGACTCGAACCCGAAACCTGTGATACCGAGCGCCAGAGCGCTGGCCATTTGGCCATTCAGGCCCCATATCTGAATTCATAAAACAGTAAATTTTATAGCAACTTAACATGTATTATAATTCTATATGGCACAAAATACAATTGCACAAATAACTAAATAAAAGCCACTAGTCCCAAAAATTAAAAATGTATCAAATAAAAAATTGAATACATAATTGAAAATTTTTTTACCTTATTTATTTCTATCGTTTCAGTATTTCATATACATGCATTTACATAGATATTTTTGCATTTATCTAATTTTATACAACGACAATACATAATTTATTACAATTAGTTTTATTCGTAAGTCGCGACTGTTGCCTTTATTTATTATTATGGAAAGGTGCATTTATTTGTCATGATACTGTTACCTTGTTTATTCTGAAGCTATAAGAATAATCATAAACAAAATATATTCGCAACTTAGGAGCGAATTTATTAATCATAAAAAGGCAAAGGGAAAATATTTTTCTTCAAATAGTTGTGGCCAGACGCATAGAGTACGCTGAGAGAATATAACTTGCTAAAAGGGTGGCAACACTTTAAGGACTTCACAAATTCCGGGCACTTTATTTTCATGACATTCTTCTATTGAACAGAATATATATAAGGCTTCAATAACTTTATTTTAGCTGTAACTCGATGATAAAAATTCCTATCGTATAATAAAGGGCAATGTCTCGCAAAGTTATTTAAGTCTCTATATTTATTTTTTAGTTCTTGCTTTGTTTATCATAAAGTGAAATTATGTCTGCTTTTAATTTAAAGTTTAAGTAGAAAATATTTTATATTTATTGCATATAAAAATTAATATGAAGTTGAATAATAATTATGCGTCTTCTTTTAGAGAACCTTATATTAAATGTAACAGCTATATATAACTTTTCATTAAAAGAGTACTTTAACTTAAATTTATGAAAATTAATACATTATAATAAATCTTTTATGCAATCATCAGAACTGTAAAATTAATTCAGAGAATAAAAAAGAATTATAATTCATAGAAATTTAAATCGTAGTAAATTATATACAATAAATTATAAATAAATAAAAATATAATGCACTATAATATTAATAAATGGAGTATCATGTGGTTATCAAGAAAAACAAGAAAGAGCACTTGGCTACTGAAATTTTTTATAAAGGTATTGCAATTTATAAAAATTCTTTTTACTTTCAATTGTTTAACTTGATAATTATAATTTCGATAATTAATAATGATAATGATAATATTGATAATAAATAATGATAATTTCAAAAGTTATTACTATTAGGTAATAAAACATAATATGCATACATAAAATCAAAAACTTAATTCACATTAATTAAGTCATCAGAACAGAACCCTTCATTAAAATTCATGGCGAAACAATTAAATTTTTATTATTCGTGAAAAATTTCATCATTTGCTAATCTGTAGAAAGAAAATTAAATTAACTATTAAGGATATAAGTAAATTTTAAAAATTACTGCTAACAATTGAATAATTAAAGAGTATTAATATTAATTAGGAATTAATAGTTATTGCCAACTAATCCTCACTACAGAAAATAAAGATCGTTTTTGGTAAAAATTTTTACTCAAATATTTTAAAAAGTTAGCTATTACGAAAATAATTATTATTGAAATGTATAAAAATAATCTGCTTTTTTCATAAAACTTAAGAATTAAATACTAAAAATCCAATTCGTTTTTGCAAAAATATTTATTCGAATATTTTAAAAAATAAGTTTTTCAAATATTATGAAAAACTAATTTTAAATTAAGTTTAAAAATATTCTGCTTTTTTCATAATAATTAAATAACAAAAAATCTTATATTTAACACTATGGCAATATTTTTAAATACAATTACAAAATATTTAGTTTTGAAGGAAAAATGAAAAGTAAACTTAACAATAGAGACATCAGAGTATTTTAAAATAAAAAATTCAATCTTGTGAATTTGTATAAAAATATTCTGCCTTCTTATAAGAGTTAAGAGTTAAATAATAAAAAATCCGACATTCAACATCATGGCAAGATTTTTAAGCACAATTACAAAATACCATCCAGTTTTTGGGGAAGAATAAAGCGTAAACTTAACAATAGAGACATCAGAGTATTTTAAAATCAGAATTTGTATAAAAATATTCTGCCTTTTTCACAGTAGTTAAGAATTAAATAATAAAAAGTCCAGCATTTAACAATATGACACTTGATGTTAATATAGTTTTTCAAATATTAATCCATTAATTAAATTTAATTATTTAATTTTAGTTTTTTTAGATTTAAGTTGCATGTATCTGTCAACAGATGGCGCCAAATATAAGAGAAAAATTTCAACTTTATTTATAAAGGACTTTCTGCAATATAATGAGAAAAAAAAGTAGGAATTGACTTCAATTTTTTTTTTATATTACTTGTTTCATAATACTAATGAATAATAAAAATTCCACCACTATGGTATTATTTTTAAATACAATTACAAAATATCATTCAGTTTTAAATGAAAAATAAAATGTAAACTTAATAGTAGTCAAATAATTTTAAAATCAAAAATTCAATCTTGTGAATTTGTATAAAAATATTCTGCTTTTTTCATTTTAGCTACGAATTAAATAATAAAAAATCCAACATTTAACATTATGGCAATATATTTTTTTTAAAATACGATTACAAAATATTATTCAATTTTGAAAGAAAAATAAAATGTAAACGTAACGATAGAGACACCAGAGAATTTTAAAATAAAAATTCAATCTTGTGAATTTGTATAAAATATTCTGCTCTTTTTCAATTCCTACTAATAGTTCACACTCTCCCTATATATATCTTGTTCAAATTTTCAATCGTTCGTAAAATACTTTTTATTCATCCACTCGAGTTCAAATACATTTTTTTTAAACTTGTAGTGGATGACACTTGATGTTAATATAGTTTTTCAAATATTAATCCATTAATTAAATTTAATTATTTAATTTTAGTTTTTTTAGATTTAAGTTGCATGTATCTGTCAACAGATGGCGCCAAATATAAGAGAAAAATTTCAACTTTATTTATAAAGGACTTTCTGCAATATAATGAAAAAAAAAGTAGGAATTGACTTAAAAATTTTTTTTTTTTTATATTACTTGTTTCATAATACTAATAAATAATAAAAATTTCACTACTATGGTATTATTTTTAAATACAATTACAAAATATCATTCAATTTTGGAGGAAAAATAAAATGTAAACTTAACAACAACAGAGACATTAGAATATTTTAAAATCAAAAATTCAGTCTTGTCAATTTTTAGAAACATTATGGACCAAAAATGGCGGCGATCTATTAGCTTAGCATTTGGAAAAGAAAAACATCTTCAACCCTACTATCTCACTAAAAGATCCGATAAATTCACGGTATGCTTCAAATATCCGTACTCCTTTAACGGACGAAGCCACAGTTAGGCTCGTGTTTATTTTTCTAGCGTTCTAATGCCCTACAACAATGAACATATGTTCACATAAAAAGCCACGCGTAGGAACAACTGCTCTGACGTATTGACGCTCGCTGTTTATTTTTCACTCGTGAAAGGACGACAAGAAAAAAATATTCTTGAAACTTTTCCAATACGAGGTAAGGTTAGAAGGTTTTGACACAGGGTAAAAACTGATTCGGTTTGGAATAACGAATCATGGAAATTCAACTAATTTGGACTAGGAATTAGTATTTAAAGATTCTACAATAAGAATATAATTATTATATATGAAAAAATAATTAGTTTTAAATGTTTATAGACCAACTGCTGGCAGATTGGTAATGTAAGCAAGGGGAATGTAAGAGGTCTTGTGTTCGCATCTTCTGGTGGCACTCAACGTTTACAGAAGCAATACTTGATAGCGATTGTGATAATATGATATGTGTCATTGAAAATTATTATCATCATTATTATTTTATTATTCATTCATTCATATTTATTCATTATTCACCGTCATTATTTCATTTATTAGTTTTAAATATTTTTAGTCCAATTTGTGGCATACGAGATGAAAAATTATTATCCTCATTATTATTTCATTATTCATCGTTTACGTTTACGTCAACGTTTGCAGAGAGACTTGATAGCGATTGTGGCTATGTGATATGCGTCACTAAAAAATTACTATCATCATTATTTCATTATTCATCGTCCTTATTTATGAAAAAATAATTATTTTTAATTGTTTTTAGACCAACTTGTGGCACAGTGGTAAGGTAAGTAAGGAGCATGTTGGAGGCCTTGTATTCGCATTCTCTGGTGGCCTCTAACGTTATCAGAAAAGAGAAGAGTTGATAATGATTGTGACATGCGTCTCGCATTGACAACCAGATTGTTTGGCGGGAGTGTTTCAGGATATCTCCAATTCCGCAAGAAAATGCGAGACAGCTACCCCTAAAAGTCCTCTGAGAAATACTTTCTTGTCGTTATATAGATTAGGAAAACACGTATCCCATCAATGTAGAATATATAGTGAAAGCGATTATTATTTTTGAAAAAAAAAATATTTTAGACCTACTTGTGGAACTATGGTAATGTAAGTGTTCTCATCCTCTGGTGGCACTCAACGTTTACAGAAACGAGAATTTATAGCAATTGTGACAATGTGATATGCAGCTCACATTGACAGCCAGAGGGTTTAGTGGAAGGGTTTCAGGTTATCTCCAATTCCACAAGAAAATGCGAGATAGCTACCCCTAAAAGTCCTCTGAAAACAATATGCTTTCTTTATATGTAGATAAGGGAAGAATATGATGATGTAGATAAGGGAAGATAATGATGACGTATATAAGGGAAGATGATGATGTAAGTAAGGGAAGTAGAAGTGATGAAGATAAGGAAAGTAGAAGTGACGTAGATAAGGAAAGATGATGATGATGTGGATAAAGGAAATAGAAGTAATGTAGATAAGAGAAACACGTATCCCATTAACGTAAAAACAACATCGATGCAAAATTATCATGGAGCTAGTTTTGACCGCCAAAATTTTCTATTGCGCAATATTAAACAATTTCAAGTCAACAAATAAGCATGAAAAATTAACGATTTCATATTTTTCTCTTAATATGAATATGAAATCAGCGAAACAAAATATATATATTGCTTAATACAAACACAATAATAAATCTCGAAGAATAGTATTACTCATAAATCGGCATAGTATTCCTACATTATTCATACAGAAAGCAATACACTGATTTAAACAAATCCAACCGAAAACAAGAAGTTGAACAGATCACCATAAATAAGAACTAGTTCGTTTCTGTTTTGGAAAAGTGCGCATCGGGGTTTAGTTAAAAGACTTGGTTTCTTTTTTTCGCATATTTTTCTTCTAAATCACTGGAGTTCTTGCTTTATGGTTGTTGTTATTATTGTGTCCCACATTGGCTGCGCATTTGTTACTCTTTCTAACCTAATTCTTTTGTGGGAATTGAATATTTCATATCGATTGTTTTTCTTGCGTTTCGTGTATTTCTTTTGCATATCATTATTATTATTAGTTTGTTTTGGTATCTTTCAGATACTTTTATAGTTTGATTTGTTTTTATTTAAAAGGTTCGAATAGTTATGTAGATTGTGTTATCATCAAATGTATAATACTGGATATCTTTTTTAAAAACAAATACGCTTTAAAATATTGGCTTTTTTGGCTTTAGTTATTTTATTTTTAACAACCAAATAAATTTAACAATACCAAATTCAAGTCCCATGTTTTTATTTTTAAAAAGCGAAGCATTTTTAATGACGATATCAATATAAAAAAATGTTCAATGATGATAACAAGATAAAAAAATGTTCAATGAAGATATCAACAAAAAAACATGTTCAATGATGATTTCAACATAAAAAACTTTCAATGATGATTTCAACATAAAATGTTCAATGATTATATCAACATAAAATTATATTACAGTAAACACATGGACAATATGAGTAATTCTTACATGATTCAAGAATATAGAGAATTCTCTTAAATCACAGTATTCTAATAACGCTTTGTCATTTTAACTTGGTTCCAGTTTCTATATTTTTTTTAATTACCTATGAAAAAGAACAGAATAGAGCGTTTTAGAAAAAAAATTATCTTGTTCCATATTTGTTTTTCATTTTAGTGTTAATGTTGTATAAGATGTGTGTTACAATTTTATAATTTAGTAGACTTTTAAATTCATTTCTTTCGTCAACTTATAATATATTTAACCGTTTTTACTATACGCTTTTAGTCTAATATTTAATCTTTTAAACTAACATTAATTGTTTTTAAGAAGCCTGAATTAACTCTAAAAAAAGGCATCTTTCAAAAAGATATTTTTAGTCATTATGTTAGAAAACCTTAAGCAATTAGCAATTTATTGTTGTTTTTGAATGCTGGGAATTGACCTAAAACATTTCAGATGTGCATCAAATTCAGCTTCTCCAAGGAAGAGAGTTCTTTTACACTCCCCTTGAATTTTTCCTCTACAGTTTTGGAAGAGCAACAATAAGTTTAGCAATTAAGGATTCGCATTTTTCTTCCCTTATTCACAAACTCAACAGAAAGACTCTCTAACAAAGGGATTTATCATGCCCGTTCTTGACATAGATACACAAACTTTAGACTAGACAACATTTGGCGATAGAACGAAATTCTTTTTCTTCGGAAACACAATGTACTTTCCACTAAGCCACACTGACTCGAAAATAGTAATGATGACAAAGAAAAAATTTCGTAAAACTTATAAATAATACATTTTGATAATTGTTTTTTATGAGGTTGACATACTTTTCTTCCAAAGCATCCAGATTTGATTAAGTGAATAAGCATAAATAATGTATAAGCTGAAAAATCCCAAAATAGGTTTCCAGCTGGAAGCTTCGAGCTTCGATCTTCCCATATATCACTCTTAACGTTTTTTCAAATTGTAGGTTTGGTTTGGTTTGTCGCTCATTTTGTGTGCACTTTAATCTAATTAGATCGGAACGTACAGTTTAATATGGATTCCGAACCGCTAACAAACATCCATGACATCGCCAGAATTTTGAAAATGAAGCCTGTGGTACCAAAGACCGGAACACTAACCAAATGGCCACTAGGCAGCTTTCGAATTGTAGAAATATCAGAGATTAACACTTTGCTCACTAAATAGTGACCTAATCGAATAGGTTAATAAATTTGACAGGCTTAAAACCGTAAATGGATTTTTTAAAATTCTAACCTGATACTTTATATTCCTTATTTGTTTGGTAAAACACAGAATTTTTAAGAAGCTAATTCGAAATAATATATTACCCGTTCTATTAAGAAAGTATACAATAGTCCCAAACCCAAATAAAAGAAACCAAACACAAAATATCTCACTCTTCAAAACTTTCCAATTCCCGGAGATTTGGCGACCATCTCATCCATTAATGATTCACTAAGTGCAACAACTTCTCGCCTGAAACCCTTAAATTCGGAGGCTTTCCCTCTTTTTAAAAAAATCTTTTGCCGGGCAGTCGAACCCATCTCCCGAAACAGAGCCATCCCTTCCATTTCGATCAATTCTCACGTCCAATAAAAATTCCTCCAAATATCCTTTATCCTGTGACCATCGGAGGAATCCTTGATAAGCTGTTATTTCCCAACGGTCACTTCTCTCCGCCAATAAGCGCGCCAGATTCTGGACCAGCCGTTCAAGGAC
Source organism: Caerostris darwini (assembly GCA_021605075.1). Classification (NCBI taxonomy): domain Eukaryota; kingdom Metazoa; phylum Arthropoda; class Arachnida; order Araneae; family Araneidae; genus Caerostris; species Caerostris darwini. Next base: position 87,021 of record BPLQ01007752.1, read on the forward strand.
ACGGGAACAAATCTTTCCCATTTATTGGAAATTCTCCCAGGACAATTTTCTTGACCGGTTTTGAAAGGAATGCTTAATGTCACATGCCACCAGAGACATTGAATTCGGTTTCTAATTTGTTTCATTAGAAGCAGATGTTTGATTGAAAGAATTAAAAATTATCGTCAATATTTGTTAATTTATTTTTAGCCAATCAATGGGTATAATTGGGTATTTAAGAGCTTTCACAAGCCGTGAGCTTAACTAAACAATTTTACTTTAACTTAAAAATCTGTCCTTTAACTTAAAAATATAATTGTTAATTTTTTAGATTTTGGATTTTGATGAAAGATGTAGACAAGAAAAATGATCCAGATTTAGTTTTCTATTTTACTGCTCATTAGAAGATCAAATTGCCATTAATGTGCTAGACAAAATGCAGAAACCTGTCAATGTAACTCTATTTTATGTCTTATATTTATCGTAAAAAGTATTTTCCGCTTAAAAAACTGTACGAAACCAGTATTGGGTTTGGTTTGTCGTTCTACGGTCATTCTATGTACATTTTAGGATAATTAGACCGGGACCTACAATTTATGGATTTCGAACCACAATAAACATCCATGCCACCGTCAGGATACTAAACTGAAGACTTTGCGATTAAAAGCCAGAGTACTAGCTATATGGTCAGTTATCTGGCCCATTCAAATTGTAGAAGTATCAGATATTAACACGTTGTCCTACTAAATGGTGATCCTAATCGAATTAGTTAACAAATTTGATAGATTTAAAAACGTAAATGGATTTTTTAAAATTTACGTGATACTTTGTTTGGTAAAATACAGCAGTTTTAAGAGCAAAATTACTATCTTATTTCCAAATATTACCTGTTCTAGGAAGACAAAATCCAATAGTTCCAACTCAACAAAAAAAACTAAACACAAAAATTCTTACTCTTCAAAACTTTTTAATTCCAGCAGATTTGGCGACCATCTCATCCATTAATGATTCACTAAGTGTAACAACTTCTCGCCCGAAACCCTTAAATTCAGAGGCTTTTCCATCTTTTTAAAGAAATCTTTTGCCGGGGCAGTGGAACCCATCTTCTGAAACAGAGCCATCCCTTCCATTTCAATCAGTTCTCACGCCCAATAAAAATTCCTCCAAATATCCTTTATCCTGTGACGATCGGAAGGATCCTTGATAAGCTTGTATTCCCTAACGGTCAACTCTCTCCGCCAATGAGCACGCCCGATTCTGGACCAATCGTTCAAGGGCACGGGAACAAATCTTTCCCATTTATTGGAAATTCTCCCGGGACAGTTTCTGACTGGTTTTGAAAGAAATGCTTAATGTCAGATGCCACCAGAGCCATTGAATTCGGCTTCTAATTTGTTTCATTGGCAGCAGATGTTTGATTTAAAGAACTAAATAAAAATTGGTGTCAACATTTGTTAACTTATTTTTCGCCAATTAATGAGTATAATTGGCTACTTAAGAACTTTTGCAGGGCTTGGGCAATTTACGTCCATTTAACTTAAAATAATTGTTTTTTTAAAGGGTTTTTGATTTTGATTAAATTTTAAGACGATGAAAAAGACCCAGCTTTAGTTTTCTATTTTACTTCAGATCAGATCAGATTGTGATTAATATACTAAACTGAATGCAGAAATCCTATCAACGTAATTTTATTTTATCTCTTATATTTATCGTAAAAAGTATGTTCCACTTAAAAAAGCTATACGAAACCACTTAGAAAAACTGTACGGAAGTTTGGTTTGTCACTCTACAATCATTCTATGTACACTTTAGGATAATTAGACCGGATCGTGCAGATTAACATGGATTCTGAGCCACTAGCAAACATCCATGCCACAGTCAAGATACGAACGTAAAGCCTGTGGGACCAAAGGTCAGAACGATAGCCATTTGGCCATTATGCTGCTTCAAATTGCAGAAGTATCAGATAGTAAAAGTTATCACACTAAAAGGGGATTCTAATCGAATTGGTTAACACATTTGACAGGTGTAAAAGCGTAAAATGGACTGTTTAAAATTCTATCCCGATGCTTTGTATTCTTTGTTAGTTTGCTTCAATACAAAATTTTTAAGAACCTAATCCGAAATACTACCTGTTCTATTAAGAAAGAATCTAATAGTTCCAACTCAACCAAAAAAACCAAACACAAAAATCCTTACACTTCAAAACTTTTCAATTCCACGAGATTCGGCAAACATCTCATCCATTAATGATTCACTAAGTTTAACAACTTCTCGCCTGAAACCCTTAAATTCAGAGGCTTTCCATCATTTTAAAAAACTTTTTGCTGGGCACTGGAATCCACCTCCTGAAACAGAGCCATCTCTTCTATTTCAATCAATTCTCACGTCCAATAAAAATTCCTCCAAATATCCTTTATCCTGTGACGATCGGAGGAATCCTTGATAAGCTGTTATTCCCCAACGGTCACTTCTCTCCGCAATGAGCATGGACCAGTCGTTCAAGGGCACGGGAACAAATCTTTCCCATTTATTGGAAATTCTCCCAGGACAGTTCCTGACTGGTTTTGAAAGGAAATGCTTAATGTCAGATGCCACCAGAGGCATTAAATTCGGTCTCTAATTTGTTTCATTGGCAGGAGATGTTTGATTTAAAGAACTAAAAATTGGAGAAGATATTTGTTACTTTATTTTTCACGAATTAAAGAGTATAATTGGCTAGTTAAGTGTTTATATATATATATAATTAGCAAGTGTGCAATGACTTGGCTTTATGACCATTTAAATTAAAATTATAATTGTTAATTTTTTAAAAGAATACTTGATTTTGATAGATAAGACAAAGAAAATGATCCAGGTTTAATTTTCTATTTTATTGCTCATTAGAAGATCAGATATTGTCGTTAAAGTGCTTTATAGCATCCAGTAATTCTGCCAAAGTAATTTTATTTTATCTCTAATATTTATCGTAAAAAGTGTATCCCACTTAAAAAACTGTATAGAACCAAAAGGAAGTTTGGTTTGTCGTTCTTCGGTCATTCTATGTACATTTTAGGATAATTAGACTGGAACCTACAGTTTAACATAGATTCTGAATAACTAGAAAACATCCACGCCACAGTCAGGATACGAGCGTAAAGCCTGTGGGTCCAAAGGTCAGAGCACTAGCTATTTGGCTGGCCAATAGGCCACTTCAAATTGTAGAAGCATCAGAGATTAACACGTTGCCCCATTAAACTGTGATCCTAATTGAATCATTCGACACCTAACTATTGAATGTCTAGCACTCTGGCACTCAGTACCACAGATTTTGGGTTCGAGTCCAGTCAGTGCCACGCATGTTTGCAATAGTTCGAAATCCACTTTAAGCTATACGTTCCGGTCTTATACGACTTTTGGAGTCACAAAGCCCAATCAGACATCTATCCCACATCATTCCCAAACTGTAAATGGGCAACTCAGCTCTAGGCACAGTGACGGGGTGTGACGTAGTTCAGTAGTAGTAGTAATCTAAAAGGTTAACAAATTTGACAGGCTTAAAAATGTCAATTGATTTTCTAAACCTCTCACACGACATTTTATATTCTTTGTTTGCTTGGTAAAATACAGAATCTTTAAGAACCCAATTACAGTCTTCTTTCCAAATATAACATTTTCTATGAAGAAAGAAGCCAATAGTTTCAACTCAACAAAAGAAACCAAACAGAACAATTCTTACTCTTCAAAACATTTCAATTCCAGATTTGGCGATCCTCTCATCCATTAATGATTCACTAAGTGTAACAACTTCTCGCTTGAAACCCTTAAATTCAGAGGCTTTCCATCTTTTCAAAGAAATCTTTTGCCGGGCCAGTCGAACCCATCTCCCGAAACAGGGCCATCCCTTCCATTTCAATCAATTCTCACGTCCAATAAAAATTCCTCCAAATATCCTTTATCCTGTGACCATCGGAGGAATCCTTGATAAGCTGTTATTTCCCAACGGTCACTTCTCTCCGCCAATGAGCATGGACCAGTCGTTCAAGGGCACGGGAACAAATCTTTCCCATTTATTTGAAATTCTCCCAGGACACTTTCTGACTGGTTTTGAAAGGAAATGCTTAATGTCAGATGACACCAGAGACATTGAATTCAGTTTCTAATTTGTCTCACTGGAAGCAGATGTTTGATTTATAGAATTAAAAATTGGTGTCCATATTTGTTAATTTATTTTTCATGAATTAATCAATATAATTGGCTACTTTACTTTTACATACCTTGGGCAATTTATGTCCATTTAACTTTAAAATATAATTTAATTTTTTAAAAGAGTTTTTGATTTGGATGGATCAGACAAGGAAAATGAACCAGATTTTGTTTTCCATTTTATTGCTCATTTGAAAATCAGATTGTTATTAATGTACTAGACTAGATGCAGAAATCCTAACAAAATTTCATTTGATCTCTTCTATTTATTGTAAAATGTATGTTCCATATCTTGTATTTGATAGTAAGGGGTTTTTTGGTTAAAAATTCTGTTTAAATTACTGTTCATAAGCAAAAAAACTAAATTTTTGTTATATAAAATCGCTATTATACCTATTTTGGTCTATGGCTCTGAAATTTGGACTTTGGTAAGATCTGATGAGACCCATTTGAGTATACTTGAGTGGAAGATTTTAAGGCCTATTCTAGGAGGTATTAAGTAAAGTGATTGTTGGAGAAAGCGATACAATGCAAAAATTTATAAATGCTATAAACAATCAGATATTATAAATTTATTAAGATCAATAGATTAAACTGGGCTGCTCATGTATATATAATAAATGATTTAAACCCTGTAAAAAAGCTCGTTTTGGCAAAGCAACAGAAACAAAGAGGAAAATGAAGTTGAAAAAAGATTTTGTTGTACTAAAGGTTAAGAATTGGAGAACCATTGTCACCCCAGAGGAATGAATGGAAATCTCTTCAAAGAAAAGCCTTGGCCCACTCTTGGCTGTCGTGCTATTGATGATGATGATTATGTCGTTCCATTTCAAAAGTTTTACGAAATCAATAGGAGGAAGTGTTGCTGAATGAAATATTATAATGCATAATTAAAAAAAAAAAGAAAAATGATTCAGATTTAGTTTTCTGTTTTACGGCTCATTAGAATATCAAATTGTCATTAATGTGCTAGACTGGATGCAACAATTCTATCAACGTAATTTTAATTTATCTCTGATATTTATTTAAAAAAAGCATGTTCCGTTTATGGAATCCTGCCTCCATTTACACTAATATGGGGGCAGAGATCCTAACCCAACTATTCTCTCAAAAACATGCGGTCTGATGGCCAATTGACTAGCGCTCTGGCCATTGGTACCACAGACTTCAGATTAGAATCCTGACGGTAGCACGGATGTTTGTGAGTGGTTCGAAATCCAAGTTAAACTCTAGGTTCAAGTCTAAATAAGCCTAAAGTTTGCAAAAAATGACAGTTAGCGACAAATCAAACCTCTCAAAACCATTATTCTCATTCAGCAAGGACCAGTCAGAGTTATGATACTTATTTTAAAATGATTAATTATACTTCAAATTCTCGAGGACCTTAAGGCATAGAATTAACTGAAAGAAACATTTTACTATATTCCTTATTTTTTAATCCATGCTATAAATGTCAAAAAAATAATTAAATCTGCTAAAATCTTTTATAAATATTCATCTAAAGAGAAAAGTGTGTATAGAAGAGTATATTTGTTAATGGATAAAAACTGTGTAAAATAAAGAACTTATTGTGGCTGAGAACATAGAGATTAAATAATTACACGTAATTATATTCTAATTGTCAATCGTTAATTACGCAAATTGTAAACAAAAACATAAATATTTTATCAGAGAATTAAGATAAGCAACATCAGACATAATAAAAGGAACAATCCATATTTAGAGCCCATTTTAATGTGTCAAAAACCGCAACAAGAATTTGTTGCTTTTTTTACGGTCATGATGTATATGTTGTTAAATTGTCTGATGTAAGTTTTTCTTGCACACATAAGATACAATTTCAATTACATATTTATAAGGTGAATACTTTCTTAAAAGATATGTGTTTCCATGAACAATAATCAGTTAATTTTCATAAACCTCAATTAGAATTTAGAGAATTTTTCTAATCATCATATTTGTTTAGTCGATTCACGTAAACAGTTGAAATAGAATACTTACAAGACATATAAGTTTAAGTAAAGACATTATGGACATAAATACACCACGTAATGCCACCGTTTTTATTCCATTAAATAATATTACATAACAAAATATTAAGGATAAAAATCGCAACATTAATTAAGTATTAAAAAACCCATTTAAATCATTTATATGTCTTCGATAATGCGTTCTTTTCTTTACAACCGAATTCAATTTAAAATTACATTAATGATTTTACAAATCATACGTACAACGATTTACGTCATTAATATGCAATCAGAAAATTACAGAATACAATATCATTTATTTATATTTGAAACATCTGCTGTTTAGGCTTTAAAAAAACATGTATGGTTTAAACTTCAGTGTCAGCGAAATGACCTTGAGACAACAAAATGCATTGTTAAATTAGTTTTCTAAAAAAATATAAAAAATTACATAACGTCACACATATCAAATTTATTAATTCGTCATCACATTATTCGTCATTTTTTTCTAATAACATAAATAAATAAATAAATACAAGCTTATAATTGTATGTTTATATGGTATGTCGATGTTTTTGTTTAAACCTCAATCCCGATATTGCGGATTAATTTATTATTTTCTACATATTTCACATTTTTTGCGGATTAATATATTATTTTCAATATATTATTTTTTATATATTTTTATTAAATTTTTATTTATTTTGATAAAAATTGTCGGAGAAAGATTTCTTTTATGGGCTACATGTATTCATTTTAACTCGCGATACGTTTTGAAAATCTATGTAAATATTTGGTATAATTTTAATACACATATGCATCAGTTTTGAAATCCTCCATTAATTAAAATAATCGGTTAAACATTCTTATTTCTGGTTAAAAAACACATTTTTCAATTATTACACTTCATTAAAGTACAATTGTACAAGTTTACAAAAAATGCCACAATATTTTTTTTAAAATCATACTCAAGATCTGAGATTAACCACTATAATAATAATGGAGCAGATAGTAAGGATCCGTTACATCTTCCCAAAACAAACTACCTAGCCAACGCGGAAGAGTTCAAAGTCAATAAATGTTCCTTTCAAGAACCCTTACGTTAGTTACGTTACCCTTGGATTTTGCACGTTCTTTTCAAGGATAGATTGACCCATTAAGTCAGACTTCGGACTTTGCACGATTTTTTTTCATCCGTTTAGATTTTGTAACTGATAATAGGAAAGGGATTAAGAGAAAAGGAGTATGCGGGGCCGAGTGAAGGGTTGTAAGGCAGTACGGAGGGTACTACAGTCGACAGATGAGTTCCAGGGAGTATGGAGGGTACAAAGATCCTTAAAAGAATATAATTTTCAGATGATCTTGTGAATATTTGTTATATAATTGTGTTTTGTGTATTATGAGTTGCAGTTGTTAAAGCGCTGTCTTAGCAAATTTTAATAAATATAACTACTAAACATCGTGTAATTATTTTAAGAAATTATTCAGTTCGTATCCACGAACAACACGGAACAACACATGCATATATTCATGCAACACATAGACTGAACAACACATGCATATTTCTTTTAAGAATTTTTGACATATGGATTTATCTTGCATTTACATGGCACCATTGGCATGGAAACATTCAGTTTGATATTATTTAACGAGTTTTGAACCATAAGCCCAGTGTGCCGTATACTAGGTTGCTTTGCTCTTTGATGCCGAAATAATAATAAAAATAATTTTAATTTTATTACTCGGTATTCATCTTTGAAATCATACACCTCAACTTATATTATTAAATTTTCTGTTGTAGTCAGTTTAATATTTGCAAGCTACAAATATTTCCAATTTAAAAATTTTTAAAAATTCTATATTCATTTAATGTACTACTATATTCATTATTTCAATCTTCATTTCATTATCTATTATCTTTCATTCTATTATCTGTGTTATAATAATTATCGAAATATATAATTTTAATAAATTTTAAAGTTAATAAGTCAAATTTCCAACTAGAAAGTTTAATTTGTAAAAAAAAAAAAAATATTTATAATAATATGAAAGCAATCGCAAAAGTCACTTTTTTCGTTACAATTTTCCTAAATTCATCTGTAAATATAATTTAATTAATGAGCTTTTATTAAGAATACATTATTTTATTTTTTTGAATATATTTATACAAAATAAAATATATCGCCTTTTTGAAAAAACGTAATTTTCGAAAGAATAGGAAGTTTATTAATTCGATAATAATGAAATTAATTGTCATGCTTTGCGAATCAAAATTTAAAAAAAAATCTAAAAATGGATTCCTTTAATAATACAAATTCGAAAAACAAATGAAAAGTTTAATACGAAATTGAGATTATTTTTCTGTCCCAAACGTTAAGAAAGAAAATAAATTAATATTATTTTAATTTCGACACCATTAAAAAGAAACGCGAGATCAGGAATTTTTCCCAATCATCAGATGTTCGAATTAAAAAAAAAATATCTCTAGAAACTAATTTCAAAATCATTAATAAGAGCTTCCAAAAAATAAACAGAACAAAAAGATGAAAATTCCAATTACAGAAATTAAAAATTACTCTCTTAATTACTAGAAGTTCTAATGATTTATTAATTAGGATGTGAAGAGATTATTAATGTACAAGTTCAATTAAGACTGACAAGAATTTACTTTCTTAATTCTAACTCTTAAGCATTAAAAAAAAATTATTTTATTCTCTTCAAATGAAACTCTATTAAAAAGTTAATGCACTCTAAAGTTACAGGCCATTTAAAACAGACGATGATTTATTTTCGTAACTTAAAATCGTTTGCATTAAAAAAATCGTTTGTTTCTTTTCAGCATGAAAGTCTTATTCAAAAAATTAATGGCATTTAAGGCAGAGATAATATTAAAACAAACGATAATTTATTACCGTAGGACGTCCGTTAGCTTTTTTCTAGCGCGCATGCTCTAAAATGCCGTATGTTAGTTACCGTAGGACGTCCGTTAGCTTTTTCTCCCTAGCGCGCATGCTCATAGGAAGCATTGTACTATTGCGCATGCTTATCTGTAATATTGCACTACTGCGCATGCGATTTGAAAGTAGTTGAAAGCATTTCTAATAAACAAAGATGGCTGACAACTGATGAATAGATGAGGAGTTGACTAACTGTGAAACATGGAAAGCAGAAATTAAACGCTATAGACTTCGTTTAAATAAATTAAAATATTTTTTAGATTAGTCTAGGATCTTGTACAAAGAAAAAATGTGAAATGTACGAGCAATTAATCTTTACGATCTACGAATCACGAAAGTAAGTTTTCCAGTTTATTTGTTATATTAAAAATATTCTATAATGTAGTTTTAATTTCTTAACATAACTATATTTAATGCTGATTAATTCTAAAATCCTCATGATAATCTGTTTAAACTTAATCAATTTTCACTCATATGTTTAAATATATTTTGTAGTTAGATAGATACTCAAACATCATTATAGGCAAAACTTATGTTATATGAATGAAAATCGATTAAGCTTTAATAGATTATCATGGGAATTTTAGAATTAATTAGCATTAAATATAATAAAATATACTATTATTTATATATTAAACTACATTATAGAATATTTTTAATATAAAAAATAAACTGGAAACTTACTTTCGTGATTCGTAGAAGATCGTATATGTGTCTTTGTTGTTCTTTCTCGTTGATGATTCCGCTGATAAATAAAAATGTTTTTTTAATTACACCTAAACACATTTCTTCTAGTACAAGATCGTAGACTAATCTAAAAAATAATTTCATTTATTTTAATTAAGTGTTTAATTTCTGTTAATCCCGTTTCCTAATACGTTTAACTCTTTATCCATTCATCAGTTTTATTCGAATTATATTACGAATAGTTTTTAATTTTTTTATTGTATATTGATCTATTTAACATTAAGATTAATTTCCAGAGAAGAATACCCCCACCTGAATAATATTCCAAATTCAAGATCATTTATATTATTCATGTATATTAAATTTTAAGATGTATAAAATATTTTTTTTCAATTTACAGGAGTGTGAGAATTCACCCACTCCTCCATTTTTAATAATAAAGATAATGACAACTAGAAAATATTTTTTCACAACTTGATTGTTTTATAAATTACATTTCCTTAACAGGCCTTCGAGAATAACAATTTCAGAATGGAACATTAAATGATATAATCACTGTTTACATATTCATATTCATTTTCATGACATAGATGGTAGATTGAGTCGACTAATAAGCTAATGTACCACCAAAAAATCATTTGCCAAAAAAAAATATTTGTTTATTAGCAACTAGATTGCTATTTGTTTTGTATTGACATGTCTTTAGTGAACAATTTCATTACTAATTAAAAAAATTGTATAAAATTGTATTTTATAGATTTATTTATGTACAACTTTTTAAAATTTTGATTAAATTACTTATTATTTACATATAATTTTGTGCAAGTTTCTTGTATTTAAATATTTCAGAATATATGAAGCAATATTTTTTAAATGAACATTTCTTGTAATGTATAACAACTATGAAAGAGATTTAAGAAACCTGAATTAATTTTAAATTTAATTAATTTTAATTTTATTTTTTAATTCATGATATACTTTAAAAAACAGATTAGTAAAATTTTTGAAAATCTTTACATAATTATGATGAAAATGTTAAAATTGATTCCTACAATATGCCATTTCCTTAAATAAAGAAAAATGTTCTAACAAAGCAAACAAATTTATTAAGAAACAATATAGTAAATTTATTTACTCTTGCAATTTATTATAAAGGTGTATAAAATAAATTAATAATTTCACATGAAGCATGAAGCATGCAAGAAAAAACAAGAAAATTGTAATGATTCAGTTATATATTACTACTTCACTTTTAATTTGCAGACAGCAGAAAGATTTTTAAAGAAGTTAAAAATTATTAACTCTTATAACATTACAAAAAGTCCCCATAAAAAGAGAAAAATTATAAGAAATGAAACAGAAAGTTGTAATCCAAAAAAGACAAACAAATATAAAATTAAATCAAATCTTTAAAAAAGTAACTAATATTAAGGATGAAAATGAATAAAAGCATATTTCTTGTTATATGTTGTTTTCTTAAATAAAGAATAATTTTCAAAATAAACAAGCAAATTTATTTAGCACTTATTTAATAGTACATTAGTTTATCTGTGTATATTTTCAATTTATTATAAAACTCAATTCAAAATATAAAAAGTTCTATTCAGAAAAATAAATCCATACTAATATAATCAAGTTAAAACAGGAGGGCACAAAATGGATATATTTTATATACAGTTTATTTTTTTTTTTTTAAATATTTTTTTATTTCCAATGGCAGATTATGAACAGTTACAGCAAAAAAAAGAACAACGAAAAAAAAAATATATGCAACATACAACAACAACAAAACATGCTGAAACAGAGTTCATTAATCTAACAATAATGCCAAGTTTCAGATCTTTTAGCCACTAAAAACTGTTACCAGGTGCACCACGGGGAGGTAGATCTTCTGCGCACCCTTTTTTTTAAATATTATACTATTAAAAATGCTAATTTTTTCATAGTAACAAATATAATTTACAAATTATTTCTTAAATAATGATATGAAATTCAAAACAGGAATAGAAAATTAAACTACCAACAGAAGCAGGTTAATAAATGGAAAATATTTCTATAGTACTTTTAATTAGCATAAAAATAAAAGAGTTATAAAATTAAAAAATATTTTAATATCAGAATTTTAACAATTAAAACAAATTATTTATAGCAAATAGCTTTTTAATATACTTTTAAATAAAAAATTACTTTGTTTGTTTTAAATTAATATAAATTTATAATATATATTCTTAAAACTAGACATATGAAAAATAAAGTAACATTAAAATTAGTCGTGTTCATTCATAGCCCATATGTTTCTAATCATCAAAACAAATTATGTTCACCAATTTTTAAGTAAAATTTTAAATTTACACTTATTATTACTGTTTTTTTTTTTTTATTGTTATATGTATAATCTTCAATGAGCAAATGCTTTATAAGAAATTTAGAAAGAATGAATTTTTAATTCACTTTTGTTAATGATGTAGTTTAGATTTTGTACAATTATCCTGTAAAAGCTTACTACCAATGAAACCACTAAACATCTTTATATAATAGTCTTGTTTCATAAAAACAGAAACACAATTTTATTTTAATATTATATTTTAATTAAAAAAATGTATTTAAAAACAATTACAATTGCAATACTTTTAATAATTTAAACAAACATATAACATTACTAAATATATATCTGAATCTAAAATCATGCAGCATTTTAACAAGTACAAATTACAGGTACAGGTTATCAATTTGAAATAGCCTTTTGAATTACAAAAAATAGGAAAGAAAAATAACTGAAATATCTAAAAAACAGATAGTTAATTTGAAAATATCTGCATAATATATTTTTCATTAGCATAAACATGGCAGAGAATTTTTTCAAAATTTAAAATAAGCAATTATTAGAATTTTAGTAATTAAGTAAACATGTATATACATTTAATTGCGTTATTTAAAATTACATTATTTAAATTATTACTTACGTCTAAAGGTAAAATATATTTTTAGTATAATAACAAAGCAGCTGCAAATAGAAACGTTCTTTTTTTTTTACATTTTTTTTTTTTTTATTCTTTGCATGTTTTTATACTTCATTTCTTTTACCATTTCGTGCTGCCTGATTGTCACATAAAGATTAATAGCAATTATCAAGTGGAGCATAAGCATATATGTAATACATTTTGCAATTTTTTTGTATTAAAAATATATAATAAATAAAAAAATAAATGATCTCGGACAAAAACGATTAAAATCTACATTTGTTAAATCTTTCTTATCGAGAACTGGGTATTTGCACTTCTATATCATCACTCAGCTCGTGGGTCATATGCCCGTCTCGTGGGTCATTGGTAACGTGCGCTGCTGGTGAGCATTAGGGCTGTGATTCAATCCACTGGCGGCATTGTTATTTCAAAAAAGATGAGACACGATGGCGTGTGTGATGTTTTGCGTCTCGTGAGTCAGACTACCTGGTGAATGTTTTCCGGGTATTTTTCCCATACGATACGAAATACGGGGTAGTTCCCCCTAAAAGTCCCTATGGAAGGCACTGCTCTTCTTCTTCAGCGACTCGGAACCAAGTCATATTTCTACCTACGAGTGCTCTATCAAAACAGAAGGTGCCCTGTTTCCCTCCCACCATGTGTAGACTACTCATGGGGTGTTTGTCTCGACGGACACTGGTGATTAGTCACAATAACAATAACATATTGGTGTTGAACTGTGCTATAATAGTTATTGAAATATATAATTTTAATAAATTTTAAAATAAATAAGCCAAATTTTTTACTAGAAAGTCTAATTTGTGAAAAAACATATTCATAATAATAAGAAAGATTCGTAAACACACTTTTTTCGTAACAATTTTCCTAAATTCATCTTTGAATACAATTTAATTAAGTAACTTTTTATTAAAAAATACATTCCTTTTATTTTTTTGAATATATTTATACAAAATAAAATATCTCATCTTTTTTTGAAAATAAAGTAATTTTCGGGCGTACAGGATGTTTATTAATTCGATAATAACTGAAATTAATTATCATGCTTTTATAAATCAAAATTGAAAAAAAAATCTTTAAAAAATGGATTTCTTTAATAATACGATTTCGAAGAACACATTAAAAGTTGAATACAAAATCCAAATTATTTTTCTGACGCAAACGTTATGAAAGAAACTAAATTAATATCATTTTAATTTCGGCGACATTAAAAAGAAACGTGAGATCTGGAATTTTTCCCAATCATCAGATGTTGGAATTCAAAAAGATATCTCTGGAAACTAATTTCAAAATCATTAATAAGAGTTTTAAAAAAAAAAACCGAACAAAAAGATGAAAAATCCAATTACAGAAATTAAAAATTACTCTCTTAATTACAAGATGTTCTAATGATTTATTAATTAGGATGCGAAGAGCTTTTAACTGTACAAGTTCATTTAAAACTGACAAGAATTTATTTTCTTAATTCTAACTATTTTGCATTAGAAAAAAGTGTCTTTTATTCTCTTTAAATGAAAGTCTATTAAAAAATTTAATGCACTCTAAAGTTACAGGCCTTTTGAAACAGACGATAATTTATTTTCGTAATTTAAAATCGTTTGCATTAAAAAAAATATTTTGCTTCTTTTCAACAAGAAAGTGTATTAAAAAATCTAATGCACTCTAAAGTTACAGGCCATTTAAAACAGACGATAATTTATAACTTAAAATCATTTGAATTAAAAAATCATTTGCTTCTTATCATCATGAAAGTCCATTAAAAAAAATTGACTCAGTTTAAAATGTTTTCGATTTGCTGTTTAATAATGCAAAACAACAAGTTTCAAAATAAAGTGCTTTTAAATGTTTGTATGTAGTTAAATTCTTAAAATATTGCTCGAAAGTCATAAATATCTTATAACAATCCAGTAAAATATCATTAGTTTTTAAATGCTTTTAAAGCAAAATTGTGCATTTTAGTTAATTGCTTATGTAAGTAATAATTTTTAATGAAACTTTAATGACATAGAAGTATTTCTTAAACAATTTATTTCCGTTTCAGTCAATTAAATTTCTTAAATCAATCTTTTAGTCTACTTGTAAGTATTTTTTTTTTTAAAGTCCAAAATAGGAAATAAGAACAATTAATTGAAAATGCTTTCAACACTCAGTCATTGTTTATATATATGTCCTCAGTTAAATTCGCAGGTGCCATTATAAGCCTAAGTATTAAATTTATTTAAAAGTACAAAAGAGGAAATAAAAACAACATTATTTCAAAATACCTCCAACAAATAGTCATGTGCCATCTGTCAAATTCGCAAGTGGCATTATAGGGTTAAGCATTTATTTAAAAAAAAATTCTTCAAGAGGAAATAAAAACAACATTAATTCAAAATGTCTTCAACACTTAGTCGTTGTTTATATGTGCCATCAGTCAAATTCGCAAGTGTCATTATAGGCTTAAGTATTTTTTTTTTTTTAAAAGTGCAAAATGGGTAAAATCATGGGATAATGAATTGTGTTTTAATAGTTATCGAAATATATAATTTTAATAAATTTTAAAATGGATAAGCCAACTTTCTAATTATAAAATTTAATTTGTATAAAAAAATATTTATTATAATAAGAAATCACAGCAAAATCACTTTTTTCGTTACAATTTTTCTAAATGAATCTCTAAATATAATTTAATTAAGTAACTTTTCTATTAAAAAACATAGATATATTTATATATATATATAGATATATCATCTTTTTTTAAAAAAAATAAATTTTCGAATGACGAGGATGTTTATGAATTCGATAATAACTGAAATTAATTTTCATGCTTTTGTAAATCAAAATTGGAAAAAATGAATTTCGTTAATAATCGTGTTCGAAGAACACATTAAAAGTTGAATACGAAATCCAGATCATTTTTCTGACGCTAACATTAAGAAAGAAACCAAATTAATATTATTTTAATTTCGGCAACATTAAAAAGAAACGCGAGATCAGGAATTTTTCTAATCATCAAATGTTCGAATTCAAAAAGATATCACTGGAAACTAATTTCAAAATCATTAATAAGAGTTTCAAAAAAAAACAAAAAAATAAGTAAATAATCCGAACAAAAAGATGAAAAATCCAATTACAGACATTAAAAATTAATCTCTTAATTACTATATGTTCTAATGATTTATTAATTAGGATGCGAAGAGCTTTTTAATGTACAAGTTCATTTAAGACTGGCAATTTACTTTCTTAATTCTAACTATTTTGCGTTTAAAAAAATTCTCTTTTATTCTCTTCAAATGAAAGTCTATTCAAAAATCTAATGCACTCTAAAGTTGCAGGCCATTTAAAACAGACGATAATTTACTTTCGTAACTTAAAATCGTTTGCATTAAAAAAATCTTTTGCTTCTTTTCAACATGAAAGTCAATTAAAAAACAATTTCAGTTGAAAATGGGTTTGAAAATGTTTTCGATTCGCTATTAATAATGCAAAACAACAGATTTCAAAATAAAGTGCATTTAAATGTTTATAATATATTTTAATCCTTAAAATATTACTCGAAAATCATAAATATCTTATTATAATCAATATCGTTAGTTGTTAAATGCTTTTAAGGCAAAATTATGCATTTTAGGTAATTACGTATATAAGTAATATCAGATTTTGGAACTATTTTAATTGGACTTTTGTAACACGTAAGTATTCCTTAAACAATTAATTTCATTTTGAGTCAATTAAATTTCTTTAATCAACGTTTAGGCCTAAGTATTTTTTTTTTAAGAAGTCCAAAAGAGGAAATAAAAACAACATTTTCTTTATATAAATATATTTAAAAGAGATAAAATATCTCATCTTTTTAGAAAAAAAGTAATTTTCGAACAACGAAGATGTTTGTTAATTCGATGATAACTGAAATTAATTTTCATGCTTTTTCAAATCACAAATGAAAAAATATCTTAAATAATGGATTTCTTTAATAATACTTTCCAATTTCTAAGAACACATTAAAAGTTGTATACAAAATCCAGATTATTTTTCTGACGCAAACGCTAAGAAAGAAAACTAAATTAATAGAGAGTTTTTGCATACCGTACGTTAGTTACCGTAGGACGTTCGTTAGCTTTTTCTCCCTAGCGCGCATGCTCAGTTTCCTATGAGCATGCGCGCTAGGGAGAAAAAGCTAACGGACGTCCTACGGTAACTAATGAACGGTATGCAAAAACTCTCTAATATCATTTTAATTACGGCAACATTAAAAAGAAAGCCGAGAATTTTTCCCAATCATCAGATGTCTGATTCAAAACGATATCTCTAAAAACTAATTTCAAAATCATTAATAAGAGTTACAAATAAAAAAAAAATCGAACAAAAAGATGAAAAATCCACTTAAAGAAATTAAAAATTACACTCTTAATTGCTAGATGTTCTAATGTTTTATTAATTAGGAGGCGAAGAGCTTTTTAATGAACAAGTTCATTTAAGACTTCAAGAATTTACTTTCTTAATTCTTAACTCGTTTGCATTAAAAGAAAAAGTGTTTTATTCTCTTCGAATGAAAGATTTAAAAAAAAAATGAATGCACTCTAAAGTTACAGACCATTTAAAGCAGACGATAATTTATTTTCGTAACTCAAAATCGTTTGCATTAAAAAAAATCTTTTGTTTCTTTTCAACATGAAAGTCTATTAAAAAAAATTGGTTCAGTTGAAAATGTTTTCGATTTGCAATTAATAATACAAAACAACAACTTTCAAAATAAAGTGCATTTAAATGTTTTCAATGTATTTTAATTCTTAAAATATTACTCGAAAGTCATAAATATCTTATTACAATCCAGTAAAATATCGTTAGTTGTTAAATGCTTTTAAGGCAAAATTATGCATTTTAGATAATTGCTTATGTGAATAATAATTTTTAATGAAACTTTAATGACACTTAAGTATTTCTTAAACAATCCATTTCCTTTAGAGTCAATTAAATTTCTTTAATCAGTCGTAAGAATTTATGTAAAAAAAATTCAAAAGAGGAAATGAAATAACATTATTTCAAAATGCCTCCAACGCGAAGTCTGATTATTTATATTTGCCATCAGTCAAATTTGCAAGTACCATTACTTTCAGAAACGAGATGTTTTGATTGCAATTCTAATTCTATATTCTATTCTGTCTATCAAGTGGGACAAGAAACAACACTTTTTAAATTTCTGATTAATTTAATTCGCGAAAATATTTCTAAGGCAAAAAAATAAGATTATAATATTTGATACAAACTTTAGAATTTTTCTTCTGATCTTTTTTATGATTTATTTGCAGAGTTATGGACAATTTTTTTTAAACAAATTAATTAAATTAGGGCCATATTTAGACTCCTTATAATCTAAAGAATTAATCAGAGATTAATTTATAAGCAGGTAAAACAATGTAATATGAGCAAAACATAAGACTTTTCCAAACAGAATATTCCATTTCCTTAAATCATTCACAATACCTGTTTGTTTTGAAATAAATCTATTTTCTTTTGGCTAAAAATTGGCGAGGTTGGCAAAAATTGGCGAGAATTCTAAACCCTTTTTATTTGCATAGATAAGGATTTAATTGCATAAATAAATACGCTTATCAAAATCTTTATTTAGTAAGAACTCAATACGTAAATAAAATTTTCTTATAATTGAACAATTAAGTTATGTAAAAATTTGAATAAAATAATTTTCAAATAAATGTTTCTTATAAATTTGTTAAGGAAATACATAAAAAAAACCATTAGATTTTCCTTAGTTTAATTGCAAACACACGCAAAAAAAATTATTCATAAAACCGTGAGATTTTAATCAAATTAAATAAAAACGATTTTTGCTAATTATTTCCTCAACATATTATTTTTATTATTATCTATATTTACATAAAATTTTTATTATCGTTTCCATATAGAATAATCAGAAGTCATGTATCAAGAAAAATATTTCAAGGTTTAAAGATTATAGTTATGTAATTGCATTGCCATTGCCAAATATAGATGTGTTTATCAGTAAATTATGACAACTGGTTTTTTCGTTGTTTTCCGCAATTTACGTATTAAAAATATACATATTTTTTTACAAATCACAATCGTGTAATTCGTCTAAAGAAATTTTAAATCCATAAATTCATATTTCATTGTTGTATAAATTCATACAGCGTATTTCATTCAATTCCATAAGTTCACATTGAAAATTCAAATTGCCTTCAAACATTTAACAAAATTGCATAATTTTTTACAAATTATAATCGCGTATTTTGTCTAAAGAAATAAATTTAAATCCAGATATTTATATTTCTTTCAAGACTAAATTCATATAGCATATTGCATTCAAATCCATAATTTAATTTAGTATATTGTATTCATATCCATAAATTCATACAGCATATAGCATTCAAATCCATGAATTCACATTGCATTCAAACTTTAAAAATATACGTATTTTTTTACAAATTACAATCGTATAATTTGATTAAAGAAATAAATTTAAATCTGTAAATTCACATTACATTCAAGCATAAATTTACATAGCATATTGCATTCAAAATCATTAAATCATATTGCATTAAAGCATAAATTCATGTAGCATAATGCATACAAATACATAAATTCATACTGCATTCAAGCATTTAAAAAATTACATAATTTTTTTACAAATTATCATCGTATATTTCGTCTAAAGAATTAAATTTAAATTCATAAATTCACATTGCATCCAAGAATAAATTCATACAGCATATTGCATTCAAAATCCTAAATTCAATTAGCATATTGCATTCAAAATCCTAAATTCAATTAGCATATTGCATTCAAAATCCTAAATTCAATTAGCATATTGCATTCAAAATCCTAAATTCAATTAGCATATTGCATTCAAAATCCTAAATTCAATTAGCATATTGCATTCAAAATCCTAAATTCAATTAGCATATTGCATTCAAAATCCTAAATTCAATTAGCATATTGCATTCAAAATCCTAAATTCAATTAGCATATTGCATTCAAAATCCTAAATTCAATTAGCATATTGCATTCAAAATCCTAAATTCAATTAGCATATTGCATTCAAAATCCTAAATTCAATTAGCATATTGCATTCAAAATCCTAAATTCAATTAGCATATTGCATTCAAAATCCTAAATTCAATTAGCATATTGCATTCAAAATCCTAAATTCAATTAGCATATTGCATTCAAAATCCTAAATTCAATTAGCATATTGCATTCAAAACCATTAATTCATATTGCATTCAAGCAAAAATCATATAGTAAATTGCATTCAAATCCATAAATTCATTTTTGCATTCAACATGACAAAAAGTTACATAATTTTTTATAAATTATAATCATGCATTTCGTCTAAAGAAATAAATTTAAATTCATAAACTCACAATGCATTCAAATCCATAAATTCATATAGCATACCGCATTAAAAAAAAGTACATAATCTCTTACAGATTATAATCGTGTATTTCGCTTAGGTAAATAAATTTAAATCCATAAACTCTTATTGCATTCAAGCATAAATTAATATAACATATTGCATTTAATTTCATAAATTCATATAATATATTGCATTCAATCATAAATTCATATAGCATATTGCAGTCAAATCCATGAATTCATATTGCATTAAAAAAAATTCATTATTGAATTTTAAAAAAAATTAATATTTTTTTATAAATTATAATCGTGTATTTTGTCTAAAAAAATAAATTTAAATTCATAAATTAAAGGTCTATCGCTGTTTTAGGTTCCTCAGATAGGTGATACCTATTTTGGGAACCAGAAAGGGGGTAGAAAAGACAGGAAAATATCAAGGAGGGGTAGTAGTGGTTTTAGAGGTTAGTAGGGTTTTTAATAAGTAGGGTGCCATTTCGCGCCAAATGTAAAAAAAGGGCACCAAAACATCGCCAATCGTAACGTAAAGTAAATATCAAAAGTTTTCTAAACGGAGAACGTGATATTTTAGGGAACGAAATAAATCCGGTTGCAACAATGTCTCAAAAATTCGGGAGAAACTACCACCCAATTTAATTATTAAAGGAATTCATTTTGAACTAGCCAGTCACGTATCGAATCGGTACTGAAATGAAAGTTACGAGTCGTTCACTTCTAATGAACGCAAAACAAAAATAATATTGCCGGCAATTTTTAATAAGCGGTGTGTCATTTCGCGCCAAATGTAAAAAAGGTTGCCAAATCATCACCAATCATAAAGCAACATAAATATTAATGTTTTCTAAACGGAGAACACGATATCTTAGAGAACTGGAAGCAAATCCCAATGTAACAATGTTTCAAAAGTTCGGTAGAAACTACACACCCAGTCTAATTGCTAACGGAATTCATTTTGAATTAACCAGTCACAGCGGTAACGAATCGGTATTGAAATAAAAGTTAAAAGGTGTTCACTTCAGTGGGCAATGAACTTCTAACGAATTCTAAACGAAATTAATATTGTCGCTAATTTTTAATAAGCGGGGTGCCATTTCGCGCCAATTTTAAAAAAGGCCGCCAAATCATCACCAATCCTAAAGCAACGTAAATATCAATGTTTTCTAAACGGAAAAAAAAAAGAATATCTATATTTTAGGGAACTGGAAAAAAATCTGAATGTAACAATGTTTCAACAATTCAGTAGAAACTACCATTCAATTTAATTATTAACGAAATTCATTTTGAACTAACCAGTCACGTATCGAATCGATATCGAAATGAAAGTTACGAATCGTTCATTTCTGTCACTTCAATGGACTTCTAGTAAAGGCTAAACGAAAATAATATTATCTGCAATTTTTAATAAATGGGGTGCTATTTTGGGCCAAATGTAAAAAAGACCGCCAAATCATCGCCAATCCTAACATTACTAGTGAACTTTTTTCATCTAGATAAAAGTTTCTAAAAGAGTCAAACGTTTCGAAATGTACTGAATGTAACATTTTTATGGAATTGTCTGGTGTGAACTTAGTAAAAAATTTACATTTTTGGCATATTTGGTGCAACATAAACGAAAAAGGCTATTTAAAATTGATTTTAAGGTGATATACGTAATCAGGAAGCTCAACAAAATTTCGATGAAAATAAATGCCCCAGGAATTGAGAAATACTTTAAATAGTTTATTTATGGTTGGATCACAAGATAAACAAATGGAAAAGAACTCAATTAATACCTACGACTTTATTTCCAGGAATTTCTATTTTAGAACAGATGATTTGAAAAGAAGAATTGCTGGGACTTTTAGGAAAAATAAAATATCCTAATTTTTGAAAAGCAATGGGAGTTTTCTATATTATTTTAAACTTTAGAAAAATTTGGTAGAAAATTACGTTAGATATGATATTTATACTGAAATATGATGGTTATACTGGAATGTAGTCATTAAAAAGTTTTTCTACGAGCTAATAGTGTAATTTTTGAATACCATTTTTAAAATTATTGGGCTAGAGTAGGTGTATTCAAAATAAGTTCTGCTTTCAACCTATTCCAATGTTCCATAAATTGTTGTTTTACTTTCAGTTGTTTAGGAATTTTTTTTTACCTTCAAATACATTATACTTATGTTTATATATACCTTTTATCATATATAAATTGAGATTTTTTAAAATTCTTTCTAAAACTAAACTACGGGGTTCGGTTAATATATACCTATCAGTATAATACCTATCAGTTAATATATAATCCCCCTTCCCCCCAAAAAAAAAAAAATTGATACTTTTCCGCCAGCAGAGTGGAAGCGAAAAATCGCAAAATATCTCTAAATATAGCATGCTTTTAACTCTTTATTTCTTAACTTCATAAAAAAAAAAAATGATTTCATTTAAAAATGAGTTATTTCTTTTATGAAAATTAGTTGCTTCATTTTCGAAGTTTAAATCGAAGTTTTTTTGCTATATTTTCGAAGTTTTTGAAGAATAATGTAATGAACGGAATAATGTAATAAACGGAATAATAAGGTAATAAACAGAATAATGCAATAAACGGAATAATATTATAATAACGAAACTTAATGGCACATAAAAAGAACAATAAAAAAATTGCTGTAATATTTTAATTTAACTTAATTTTTGAGTGTTTTGAAAGCAATTTTTATGCAAAACAGAAAAAAAGTCATATAAATTCTTTAAAGTCCATTACAAAATCCGGGTTTCAGGAAAGATCATTGAATTCACTTTTAATTTCCGTACGAGAATTTATGTTCCCTTCATATACAAAATCTTTTTTTAATTTCAGCTTATGTGCGCATTTTGAAGAAAAAAAGAACTCTCAGTTAACACACGGATTGGCTTATATTCGGAAATTTACGGTAAATAATTGATGACGAAATAATTTGATGAAGTATTGAATGACTGGTTTTATGACGAAACGTGATCCATTGAATATTTTAATACTTACTAAAGTTTCATGAATTCACAAAATTTGGAGAGCATTGGTCTAAGGTAGGATCAATAAACCGTACAAGAACGGCCAATCGCAAAGCATTTGCAATATATCAAGGTGGTTAATTGGAACCAAATGTGAAATATTCAAAATGTACGTATGGATTTGCATGCAAAAGATCTATAGACTTAATTTATACTTTTCACACAAAATTCATAAGTTAAATTCTTATTTTAAGAGAAATGCGCAAGAAACATATAAGTTTGGTTTGTCGCTCAACGGTCATTTTGTACACACTTTAAGATAATTAAACCGGGACCTTCAGTTTAACATGGATTCCGAACCACTCACAAACATCCATGCCACTGCCAGGATTCGAACCTGTAGCCTGCGGTACTAAAGGTAGAGTACCAGCCAATTGGCCATCAGGTCGCCAAGAAATATGTAAGTTTGGAATTCTTTCTGTTTTATGGAAAATGGGTCAAGATTACTAACTCTCATATCGATATATGATGAAACAATGCGGGGACTGTATAACAGAACATGTGATGCATTTTGAGTAACGCTGAATCTGCTACACTTCTGCCGTTATTGTAACTTTGGATAGAAGAGATGCCATTATCAACAACATGATTTTGCTTGTTTAAAGATATGTTGATAGTTTGTTTTTTTGCTAATAATTATAATTGGGAGATTCAGTTTGCTAATTATTATAATTTATAAATTTTATTTTGCTAATAATTATAATTTATAATTTTTATTTTGGTAATTAATATAATGCAAAATTTTTGTTTTGCTAATTAATATAATTTATAATTTTCGTTTTGCTAATAATTATTATTTTTAGTGTTTGTTTTGCTAATAATTATAATTTATAATTTTTGTTTTGCTAATAATTATCATTTTAAATTTTTGTTTTGCTAATAATTATAATTTTTCCTTTTTCATTTCATTTTATTTTCAATTCAACGTAATTTTATAATAAAAATATAAATAAAGTAAAGTAGATTCTAACAGTACATTCAATCTTTTAAATTGATTAAATAAATACACTGTAAAAGCTGTATACAGAAAAATGTTGTTGAAATTGATTAAATAAATATACCGCATTAAAATAATTTTTAAAAGATATAAATAAAAGCGATTCGAAAAACAACTATGAAAACGTAATAGATTGTCTATGTAGAGAACCTACACATACACTGCATACCATGTACCAGAGTAAAATATTTTTACATTTAATAATGTAACATAAAATCTCTAAAAGAAGCTATAAAAAGTATAGTTAGAACTTAAATGTTCAAAATTTCATCTCAAAAGTAAAACATTAAAAAAAAAAAAATACACCTTTTTAATTATGGACGTTAATTTTAACTCAACACGAATTTCTTTTTCAACCTCTTCAATATTCCCAAAGAAGCTCTTTGTAAAGCAAACTGAAAAAATAAATAAATAAATAAATAAAAAAAATTTAAATCTTTAAAGGCAAAGAATAGAGTTTTAAAAGCTTCATTTTGAGTCTTCTTTACGTCATGTATTAAGCATAGAGTCGCACTCTTTCAACAACGTTAAAAATATATGTACCTGAAAGCTAATTAACTTTTAAAAACATAACATCAAAAGATAAAAAAAAAAAATAAAGATAAAAATAAAACCGTCAACACTTACACATCAATTTTTTCAAACCATCTTTTAGGTTTCTACCGATAACAAAAACAAAAAGAAGAAAAAAATCAATATTTACTTGCCTGTGGGATCATATTAAAGCTTAATTTTCTTCTCTCAATTTCTGCAGACGATTTTTTTTTCTCAATATCGTTTGGTCTTCTTTTGTCTTGATATACGAGTATTAGGGGTATTCTTCAATTTGCACACACAAATAAAAGATGAAGTTATTTAAAAGGAATAAAGTTATGAATTTTAAAACAAGTGATTCGTATATTTCCTTTTGGGAAAAAGGATGTTAAAATTACACCAAATGAGATTGAAATTTGTTTTAAAAGCACTTTAGTTAGAGAATAAATCTTTAGATGGTATCAAAAAATTTATGTGCAGTATTTTTTTCGTTCGTTTAGTTTTTCTCGTAGTATATCATATTGTACACAATAGTGTTGTCTGTAAATACTCCATTATTTCTTTTGCATTTTAAATGTGCTTCGCTTAACATTAACTTTACGTTTATTATTCCTGATGCATAATAAATATCGTGATGTGTATTTTTCAATAACATGATGTTCATTATTTATGATGTATATTATTTAATAAGGTGATGTATATTATAACATGAGATGATTACAAATAATTTCATTGTATTTAGTGTAAAGATGCACAGATATGGTTACTATAACATGTTCATTTTAATTAAAAAATATAATTGATATTTTATTGGGTAATTGGTAATTTTTTGATATTATATTGAAATCTGAAAGATTTTTGATATTATGTTGTGAGAAATAAATCTTTTGATGGTATTAAAAAATCTACTTGGAGAATTTTTTCGTAAATAAATAAATCATATTGTACATATTAGTGCTGTTTGTAAGTACTCCATTATTTCTTTTGCATTTTAAATGTGTTTCGCTTAACATTAACTTTATATTATTCATGGTGTTTAGTAAATAATTTGATGTATATTATTCAATGACACGATGTTTATTATTTATGTTGTATATTATTCAATAACATGGTGTCTAATATACATGAGGTAGTTACAAATAAATTCATTGGATTTAGAATCGAGATACACAGGCCATGGTCTCTGTCACATGACTTTTTTATTTAAAATTAAAATAAAAAATATTAAATAAATTAAAAAATATATTAAAATATAATTAAAAATAAATATTTTCCTTTTTGCAAACAGGGTGTTAGAATTACACAAAATGAGATTGAAGTTTTGTTTTATTAAACTTGTTTGGAAAAGCACTTTAGTTAAAGATAAATCTTTAAATGGTATCAAAAAATTTACGTGCAGAATTTTTTTCGTAAATAAATATACGTTATCTGCAAATACTCCATTATTTCTTTTGCATTTTAATTGCGTTTCGCTTAAACATTTTATATATTATTCATGATGTGTTGTAAAAGATGTGATGTTTATTATTCAATAACATGATGATCATTATTTATGATATATATTATTCAACAATATGCTGTGTGTATATATATGTGTGTGTCATTCAATAAGGTGATGTTTATTATACATGAGGTTTTGACAAATAAATTTATTGGATTAAGTGTTAAGATGCACAGACCATAGTCCGTGTGACATCTCCCTTTTATTTAAAAAAAGTAATTGATATTTTTTTGGATAATTGGTAACTTTTTGTTATCATGTTGAAAGATGAAAAGTGTTTAATATTATTATTTAATATTATGTTGAAAGATATGAATCTTTAGATAGTATTAAAACATTTAAGGGCAAAATTTTTTTTTGTAAATACGTCACATCTTACATATTAGTGTTATCTGTAAATACTCCCTTATATCTTTTGCATTTTAAATGTCTTTCAGTTAACATTAGCTTCATGTATATCATTCATAATGTATAGTAAATAATCTAATGTGTATTATTCAATAACATGACGTTCATTATTTATGATGTATATTATACATAAGGTGGTTACAAATAATTCATTGTATTTAGTGTAAAGATGCACAGAGCCATGGTCCGTGTAACATATCCCTTTTATTTAAAAAATATAAAAAATAAAATTAATAAAAAATATAACCATAATTAATTAAAAAATAAATTTTTTTTGCATAATTTGCAATTTTTTTGACATTTTGTACAAGGCTTGAAACAGGTAACGTGTTCCAGCTTTATTTTAATAAAGAAAAGTAAACCTATCTATCTATCTATATCAGAAAAATAATTTATTCAAGGTTTTATTCTATTTTAGACTAAACGCTTAGATGTTTCGTCAGTAATGTGCTAGATTAAAATTCCGGATTTCTGACTAAGCATTTTGTTTTATCTCTATGATATTTATTGCCAGGAACATATTCCAATTTAAAAATTGCACTTATCAAAGTAGACGTGGTTGTTGCTAAATAATACATTAAAATGCGAAATAATATTTGAATCAACACAAACAAAATTTTTAACAACATGAACAAACATTTTTAGTCATGACTACACAAAAAAACTTGTAAACAAAAACTAGTTTACGAGTTTCTCTTTAACAGTTTTATGCTTCGTTACTACAAACATCCAAAGAAATCATAAAGTATTCAGTAAAAATATAAATTCTTTATTTAGTTTTTAATTTTACATTTATCAACATTATATATGAATATATATATATGTAATGCAGTTTTTAATTTTTTTTTATTAATTCTTATTTTATTTTAATTGTTAATATTATTACGTGAACATATTTTATTAAAATGTCTCTTCAGGTATTTTTTAAAATTTTAAAGATAATTTTTTCTTAATTAAATTAAAATTAAAAAAGCATATTAATTCACTGAAATCAGGTACGATGGGTTTATTTGATAGTTATATAGATAAATTAAAAACGTTGGTATTAATTATTTTTTATGTGATTGAGGTTCATTTTGATTGAGTTGATTTTCTGTTGCCAGCAGTATAAAGAAATATCTCAACCCACTTATTAATCATATAATTGTTTTTGATAAAAAGTATTGTACACAAAAATGTATGTAGAAAGCATAAAAAAATATTAAAAAGATTTTAAAAAGAGTCATTTATAAAGAAATAAAAATTTATGTTAAAAATCACTGCTTGTTTAATAATTAAAAACATACACACGCCAGACGTAAAAACAGCAATAGATATCACGATAGCAAAACGATAAAAAATAATTTCAACGAAAAACAACTCAACATGTCACAAAACTTCAATTTTAAACCGCAAATTTCTAAGAATTTTCTTTTCTAAGAAACATTTAAAAAAAATCATTCAATATTTAACAATATACAAATAATAAATTTTTCGTTGAAGTAAAGTAAAAACAGGAAAGATAATCATTATTTAAAAAGGTTTCTAAGAGTAAAAAATGGATTTTATTTAATAAGAATAAAATAAAATACATTGAAAAGAAATACAATTGTGACAAGAAATTCGAAAAAAGAAATTTTCGAATTAGAATTTTTAAATGTTGTGGTTTCGAAAGGACATAAATGACATTAATAATGAAATTCAAACATTTATAATGCATTCTTTAGTCAAGTAGTAGTAGTCAAGTAGTATCAAGTAGTTTAGTAGCAAATAAAAGACAAATGTATCTTCATTGACGTGCGTTTTTCTTACTAATTCACTTTTTCTTCAAGTATTCACCACTTTCTTCACACTTCTGCATACCTTAATTCTTCTCAAAATTCACTTTAATTCGTTTTTTTATTGCAGTGGTATTTAAATAAACTTAGTAAAAAAAGGCTTTTTTAAATATTCCAACAAACTATTAACATTATTTTTGAAATAGAATAATTAGTAGTTGTTATTTAATTATAGGTACTTGGCATTAGGTCAGTTGCTTTTGAAGTAGTAGATATATATATCAGATTAAACATTACTCAAAGCTTGTTAATTAATTCCTACTTTTTGTGGCACCCCAGCTTGAAAAGAACCTAAAATAGGGGCAGCTGAACAGGTCATTTCCCCATTTGTTTATCATCCAAAGTGGACATCTTTCAAGCTTGCAGACATTGCTTCTATTCCAAGTTTGTTTATTAAAGGATTAGAATTGAAACGTTAGTATATTTAGCATATCCATCACACTAGTAAATTAAAATTTAATCTAATTTGGAAAGGCAATACTATATTACACAGTTTTTGCTCATGAGAGAGGTAAAAAGACTATAAAATAATTTTTTAAAATTTGCGTTGTATTAATAAAAGAGGCACACACGAGAGATTGTTAGTAAATTCTTCTGTCAGTAAGAAACACCTGATTGGATTGTAGGAAGACTTTCTATCATCCCATGATCCCCTGTTGAAATGCCACAGTTGGGGCGCTGTCAAGTTCGCAGGAACACAGTTGA
This sequence comes from Caerostris darwini, assembly GCA_021605075.1. Classification (NCBI taxonomy): domain Eukaryota; kingdom Metazoa; phylum Arthropoda; class Arachnida; order Araneae; family Araneidae; genus Caerostris; species Caerostris darwini. The sequence goes on from BPLQ01007752.1 coordinate 116,161, forward strand.
AATATTACAGTGAGCGCTATATCAAGTTAGCAGTTTGAAACGTAACTGAAATGTAAAATGAATCCAAGAATCAGACCTGTTAATAATCTTTCAACTAATTATAGAGCTTTTGCTCATGAGAGAGCTAGAAACCATGTATAAAGTCATTCTATAAAACTCACGCATTACTAATAAAAAAAAGCACACGAGAGATTGTCAGGGCATTCTTCTGTCAGTAAAAAGCACCTGATTGGATTATTGGAAGATTTTCTATCATCCCATGATCCCCTGCTGAAAAGTCACTGTTGGCGCGTTGCCAACAGTGAAGTGGCAAGAACACAGTTGAAATATTATAGTTAGAACTATGCGATGTCAAGTTAGCAATTTGTAATGTAACTGAAATTTAAAATGAATCCAAGAATCAGTCTTGTTAATAATCTTTCAACTAATTAACAGCTTTCGCTCATGAGAAAGCTAGAAACACTGCTTAAAGTCATTCTTTAAAGCTCGCGTTGAACTAATAAAATAAGACACACGAGAGATTGTTAATATATTCTTCTGCCAGTAAGAAGCACCTGATTGGATTACAGGAAGATTTTTTATCATCCCATGGTCTCCTGTTGAAACGTTACAGTTGGAGCTTTGCCAAGTTATCAGGAACACGATTGAAATATTATAGTTAGCGCTATATCAAGTTAGCAATTTGTAATGTAACTAAAATTTAAAATGAATCCAAGAATCAGTCTTGTTAATAATTTTTCAACTGATTATCCCTTGCTCATGAGTGAGCTAGAAACACTGTATAAACCATTCTTTAAAACTCGCATTGTACTAATAGAAAGCACACGAGAGGTTGTTAGTAAATTCTTCTGTCAGTAAAAGGTACCTGATTGGATTACATGAAGGTTTTCTATCATCCCATGATCCTCAATTAAAACATCACAATTGGCACGTTGCCAAGTTTGCAGGAACACAGTTGAAATACTACAATTAATGCGATGTCAAGTTGTCACTTTGTAATGTAACATAAATTTAAAATGATCCAAGAATCAGACTTGATAAGAATTTTTCAACTAATTATTATGGTTTTACAAAAATCGATTGAAAAAAAAAACCTATATCTATAAGCATAAAATTGATGGCCACTTCCAATAAACAGTTTTCTAAGCAACACATTTCATTGGCGATATTTCACCAACTTTACGACCCATCTCCGTCCTTAAACCTTCACATAAAACTATATCACTCATCAAGTTCCACATCTTAGATTATTAATAGATGGTTCCAGTGCGACGAACATTCACGAATCTGCAAACAAAGCCCGCTCCAGAAACGACCGGGTAAACCGATTAAAACGTTGCTCGTGTTTGCGTTTAAAGATGAAACTCAAACACAACTTAACATAGTCGATAAAATGTTTTGGGGGAACAAAATTTAGGAAATGATTAATGTATTATCGATCGCAAAAAATCAACATCGGGGATATTTAATTCGTTCCTGGGGTTGGACGAAAGATCATTCATAAAATAGACATGAGCTTTTTTTTCTATAATGGCGAAGTAGATATAAAGTTGCTATAACCAGGAGATGGTAGATAATGAAATGATCGTTAATATAATAAGAGTGTTATGGGATTAATTTGAGAATGTTTAATTAGTCATTAAAAATATGAATTTGGTAAAATGATTGTTAATTTCTATGTTGTCGGAAGATATCGTTTTAAGATATTGCAATTCCTATAGATTTGTCATGGTTGTTTAAAGACACATTTTAAAATGAGTTAAAGACATGGTTGTTAAAGACACATTATAACGTAGAAATGAGACAGAATGATTCTGTAGATGAAATAGCGCAGATTTATATTCTGTATGAGATTCTACATTTAATTTATATAATTAATATGCCTTCATATTAAAAGTTAAATAGTAATTGACAATATGAAGAATTTTTGAAGCAATGCATGCATTAGAAGTGTAGATATTTGTAGAATAGTAAGGCTTAATTAAATAATAGGTTTGAGGTAGCAAATAAAAATATTAATGATGGTTGGCAGCACCATCAACCTGAAATTTCAAAATAAATGTCTTGCAAGTTGTCTGAAGATAGAAACCGATGGAATCATCATGTAAAATTGATATTATGTGTGTTTCTGTTGGTGTTTACTAAACAAATAAAGCGTACATAACACCTTTGGGTTTGTATATTAATAGCAACTTATTTGTTTGCATTTTACTAATTATTTTGTTATTATTTGTATGATACAGTTTGGTGACTTGCAGGTTACAGTGGCTATTATGGTAGATTTTAGTATATTTAGAATAAAGTTTATGATTTCTTCTATTTTCAGATTTATGTATCATATACTCAAAATATAGATGCAAAATCACATAATAATAAAAAAAAGGGAATAGAATTAGATGCAGTAAAAGGGCGGAAAATTATTTTCTAGATTCTGAATTCGATGAAGATCATTTACAAGACGATGCAATGATAGCGACAATGAATTTAATATTGAATCATCAACAGATGAGGAAAATTCAGGACACCAGAAAATTGACTGGAAATCAGTTTCCCAGGTGAATAACAGTTTTCATCACTCTTGTAAATGAGATTTTCCTGAAGACTTCCAAGGATTCAAGAGAGCAGAATCATTCGAAGTCTTCAGGGAAATCTCATGACCTATTTTCGAAACCTATGTGACAGTGAAATTAGAATTGATATAGTCGACTATCTATACCAATAACTTTGAACTAATTGGCAATGAAATTATAAGTGACATAGTTGATCTTGCGTTGATTATGTTAAATCTCGATTGGTACCGAAATCACTGAATATTCCAGCTCACACTGCATTCATTCTCGTAACTTTTTCACCAAAAATGAAACCCATATCGTTCCACAACCACTGTATTCCCTAAATTAGCATCGTGTTACTTTTGGCTATACCCTAAACTCAAAAGACTACCCCGGGGACACCGTTTTGAGTCAATTGAAGAGACATTTCAAAAATCGTCGGAATCAGTTTTAGCATCTCACAAAACCAAGAGTAACTCAAGCACTGATGAATATTTTGACGTAAGAGTTCACACAAATCTCAAGGACGGTTCCAACAACCTAAAAAATAAAATAAAAAATTGAAATACTATATGCCCGTAAAATTTAAATTGAAAACTGGTCTTACTTTTTGGAGACAGTAGTACCTCTACATATGCACTGCAAAAGGAGATCAAATACAACACTACCATTTAAAAAAGCGCGAAAAGATAAAGTAGCACATTGGCCAATTTTTTCGAATAACAAAGGAATGCTGCAAAAAGCAGGAATGTCAAAGAGTTCCAAAAATAAAGTGTTCCAAATGCAACGTACATCTATGTTTAACGCCAAGCGCAACCTGTTTTATGGAATTCCACGTTTAAGTTTTTATGTACAGCAAGTTATTACTTCAATGTTATAAAGTGAATCAATTATAATAAAATTGTCTAAATTGGTAATTTTTTTAAATTTGCATATATACACTCATGTCCATAAATTAAGGATAATGAAGTTCAGGCAAAGAAAGAGACAGAAGCAAAACAAATTTGACTTATTTGTAAAGTCTATTTATTAAACAAAAGGCAAAGAGCAAAAAAGATGCTATATGTTTGACATAATTAGTAAAAATTGCGATTTTTACTCCCTGGAGCAAATTTCAAAAAAGAACCTATTTACAAAAAAAAGTATAACATGGTTAGTATGATGGTTAATATGGAGTATGTCTCCCGGACGATGCAATACAGGCACACGCCTATGCTTACAACGCCTAGGCATGCTGAGTATCAAATTATCAATCTGATCTTGGGGAATATTACACCACTCATCAGGCAATGCCCTCCGAAGTTCCGGTTGACAGGATAAAAAATCATCCAAATGCTTCCTTTGTGCCATAACTATGCGGTTATTGCACTGAAAGACTTTTAAAGCGCTTGTGAACAATTTTACTTCTTTGCCACCATTCCTTATATACCCCTCTCTTACACTCTCGTCATTGTGACGTATTATCCGCGCCATCTGGTGGTTTCCTGTAATTTGCATATTCTTCTTCAAGATGTGTGTGATAATTCTACAGGTGAAATTTTTATTTTAGAGTTCAATTTCTGTGTGATTCTGGATTATCCTTAATTTATGGACATGAGTGTAGTATATAGATTTATAATTGTTGATTTTCCGTTGAATAAATTTTTTAGGCCCATAGAGGGGTAAATCAAGTACACAATACAGGTTGTTTCGAAATAATATTAGTTCATAAACACTGCCGATGTATGTAAATTCTTCAATATACGATATATATCATTCAATATATCAATATATATACCATTCATTCATCAAACCGGAGAACAAATATATGTCATCCAGTTTTAGAGAACTAAGAAACATACATTAATCATTCACCATATCAGAAAATAAATGTACATCACGCACATTTGACTTTGCTACCCAGAAACCTTTGCTACGGGGAAGTTGTAACTATCAAACGCAGAGAGATAATCATATTCCTTATGTTAAAAGTCTGCAAATTCTCTATGTGTGGAAAAGTGTTCTTAACCAAAAGTCTGAAATGAATTGAAATATCTCTTTTTTCTGTTTCTTATGTTACATACCTCTATTTCTGCAACTAATGGCGTAACTATATCATCTGATGCCCGCTGCAAAATTTTCGAATGGAGGGCCCCTCAATGCAAAGTAGCATCGTTGTACTTCCTTTTTAATAAAGCAGTACTTAAAACACGTACTATTTTTTGGTTGATATTATGAAATTTTTATTTAAAAAGGGTATTGAATTAAAATTACCGGTATATTTTAGTAAAAATTTTATTTATTAAAATTTCTTTTTTTCGGGCTTTCTGATCAGCAAAAATGTCAATGACAGCATTAAAGTTGAAGTTTCGGGCCATGGATAGAATAGCCAAGTTGAGTAATTTGTGTTGTCCCATAAAATTTTTTAAATAGGTTTTTATCGATGTCCCGTATAATAATAATAAATGCCAGGCATTTCCTGTACTCATAGTCTCTCTGATCGTGGCGGGGCTCGTGGCAATTTGCCACATTTTTGTTAAGCCACTCCTGTAACACACTGAAAAAGATATTGAAAGTGCAACCAGCACTCATTGGTGAATTTCTTAAAATTTCTTTCTACGCGTGTGTTATAACAAACCAAATAGTTCTAGGATTAGAATAAACCAAATTCTTTCATCGATCTCCTTACTGTAGTTTCAACATGAGGTTATAATTGAAATGCTACAAGAAAATGCCTATTGTATATTAAGTAATATATAGCGCGAAAGTGAATGAATTCCAGCTAATTAAACGAAAAGAGAAGAGATGTATTGTTGTTGATTAAATTGACGCTACTGCTGTCAAATAATTAGCACTTTATGAATATTTATAAGATAATGTAAGTATTTCTCTGTAGAGTATTATCCAATTATTATTATTTTTTCAATGATTGAGACAAAAAAAACACGCATAAAATTGAGAATTAATTCGTGTTTTTTTTTTAAATAAACCTCCAAATATAAATTTTTTCAGCTTTTTAGGGGTAGTGTTAATTAAAGAAAATTTCATACAAAATAGAGTATCAGTGTTAATTATTTGTTCAATATTCGTTTCAAAATAAATCAAATAGAACTTTGTGTCTTAATTTAGACAAATAGCTGCTAAGGAATAAAATAAGCACACCGAAAATTTGATTAAAAAATGATAAGATATTGAATCTTAATTTTAATTAACTCAATGTATATTTCATCCATACCAAAAACAATAATTTCAGATATATATTTTATGAATCTTCTGAGTCCTTTATTACATTAAGTTTGCTTGTTGTTCTAATGCAGCTGGCAATACAGAGACAGTTGCGTTGCTGTTACTCATTCAGCACTACACAGGGGGCAAGTATAGCTTACGGATATGCTATGGATGCGAGTAGCACTACCCCTACAACTCTCTACGATCTTATGACACTGGGACCTACGGTTTAAAGTGAATTTCGAATCACTACAATCATCCATGTCCCCGCCGGAACTCGAACTCTGTGGTACTAAACGCCAGAGCGCTAGCAACTCGGCCATTTTAAGGCAATTAAACTCACCTTGCCCCATCAGACCCTTTTTGGCTCATAAGTTCATATTTCATGTGATTTGGAAATTTTCTATAAGAAGAACCAATGATCTCGAGGTTACCGAATAAAGAAATCTCCAGTATTTGGAAAAAGGCATATTTAAATATGTCTATATAAGGGCCTGAATGGCCGAGTGGCTAGCGCTCTGGCGCTCGGTACCACAGGCTTCGGGTTCGAGTCTCGGCGGTGCCATGGATGTTTGTAGTGGTTCGGAATCCACTTTAAACCGTAGGTCCCGATCTAATAGGATCGTAGAGAGTTGCGGGGTCATTGTTACTCTGCGTCCGTGGCTTATCTTCAAGATACACGCGCCTCCTGGGTAATGCAAAGTGAGTAACGTCTGTGCAGCGCTTGCCTTCAGGCATCCGAGACCAAGCTGCCTAAGTGTTTGCCAGCTGCATTAGAAAGAAAAAAAATATGTATATATATATATATATATAGTGCTTTTTCATCCAGCCCCATGGTTGGCCAAAGCCCTCTGCCTACTGTCAAATTTCGAGACAGGAGATGTTTTATTTTTACGGGCTAAGGTTTTCAGCCCCACTTCCAACGCTTTACAATCCTATTAAACCGGGACATAGTTTAAAGTGGATTTTGAGCCATGGCACCATATAAATATCAATGGCATCTCCGCGACTCAAACCCAAAACTTGCGGCACCTAGCGCAGGGCATTCCAAGTTTCTTATTAATTTTTAGGCTTCCAATTAAAATTTCTATTCATAACTGTTTTTCGCACACTATCGTATTTTAATTAATTTATAAAAAGGTATAAAATGGCAAAAACATACATCTAGGTTGTACGTTTTCCATTTTTATGTTGAATTTTTATCATTATTTGTGCTTCTGCCAGTGTTTACTAAACAACAAAAGCGTTCATAACACCTCTGGGTTTGCATATTAATAACAACTTAATTGTTTGCCACTTATCATCACTTTGTTACTATTTGTATTTCCCAAAGCTTCTTCTTCCAATCTGTTAGCTTCAGAGGTTCATTCCATGACTTTAGCCAGAGTGAATACCTCTTGGAGGTCGCCACCAATTCATGCATGGTACGCCGCTAAATATCCTGGTATGTCCTTGCAGTGCTCCTGTCCTAGACCTGCTCAAACGGCTTTAGCTAGACTAAGGACTGGCCACACTAAGAGTTTGACCTTCAATGGAGACGAGAAGACATATGCCCTTTGTCACTGTTCGGCCATCGCGTCTCCCTCTCATCTCATCGATTGTATTGGTGCCTCTGTGAGGCAACTGTTGAATGAGGGGAGAACAGTTTACGATCTATTGATGCAGCATAATCTACTGAACTTGGTTTAGGATTCTAAATCAAGGGGATAAAAACAACAACAACACTATTTGTATATGATAGAGTTTGGTGACTTGCAGGTTACATTGAGCTATTATTGTAAATTTTAGTATATTTAGAATAAAGTTTGTGATTTCTTTCATTTTAAAATTGACATATATATTAAAAATACGGATGCAAAATAACAAATAAAGAAGGAAATAAAATTAGACGCATTAGCAGTAATTGATCGGAAGATTCCTTTTTAGATTATGAGTCAAGATCATCCAGTAATATTTACATGACGACGCAATGATAGCGATGATGAATTTAATACTGAATCATCATCAGAGAAGGAAAATTCAGCACAACAAAATATTGTGTGGTGATCAGTATCATACGCGAATAACAATTGTCATTGATCTTTTAAATAAAATGAGTAGTAGTAGATCTTGGTGTGCGCGTTTCATTTATGTTAGATATTTATCATTTTGGAAAGAATGGTGATTTAATATTTTGTGTGATATCTATACATATGCCAATTACCACCAATATCTACCCATATACCAAATATCGCCAATATCTACACATATGGCAATTATCGCGAATATCTACCCATATACCAAATATCGCCAATATCTACCCATATACCAAATATCGCCAATATCTACCCATATACCAAATATCGCCAATATCTACACATAAGCCAATTATTGCCAATACCACACACGCCAGTTATCATTAATATCTGCACTGCCAATTATTGCCAATACCTACACATCGCCAATATCTATACATATGCCAACTACCACCAATATCTACCCATATACCAAATATCGCCAATATCTACCCATATACCAAATATCGCCAATATCTACACATAAGCCAATTATCGCCAATAATTGCCAATTATCCATTATATTATGCGATTGTGATATTTTTAAACACATCACACATTTTATCACATTTAATTTGCAAATTTCTATAACTGAAAATAATAATAAATGTTTTTAATGTAATATATCTTTTTTAATGATATATCACCATTATGATCCGTTGCATAATTGAAAAGCGGCAGTAAACATTACAAGATGCAGGACAAACAATTACGAAATGTAGAAAATTAGATTTGACTCATTGCTCTGCTACAAGCAACCAGCCATTCAGATAACTGGGTTATGATTAGATATTTATAAACATTACGTTTAATTGAAAATGTTATTCTGCCAACAGACACGGAGAGGTGTGTTATCAACGTAATTATTCCGAGACTGAATTCTATCCATTCACTTAATTTAATCACAATCCAATCATATAACAAATACTTCAGACTAGTTATGTGCACCAAAATTTTTGTTATCAATACATAATTTTATTACAATTTTAGAATATGTGATATAGTTAATAACTTATATAATGGAAATGATATAATTCAGATTCTATAGAAGACAAAATGTTTAATTATGTCTGGTATTTATTTATTTATTTGTTTGTTAGACTAAAATCTCACCAATGATACACTTACTATAATTATTTAAAATATTCTTCAATAGGCTGTACAAGTTTTAAATACAAAAATATAATATGAAAGATTTAAAATTAATAAATACAAGATTTAAATAAATTAATATAATAAATAAATATAATATACGTACAACATATAATAAAATATATATAATATACACGATGTAAAAAATAGGTAAAAATTTAATATAATACAAGATTTAAAAGTATATTTAATATAATATACAAGATTTAAAAGTATATTTAATATAATGTATAAGATTTAAAATAAATAAACATACTAAATATATATGATGTCACGTACAAAATTTATTAAATTGATCACATATAATATGCAAGATTTATAATGAATAAGGATTATAAATAAATATAACGTATAAGATTTAATAAGATGAATAGATATAATATACAAGATTTAAAAATATATAAAATATTTAATATAATATACAAGGTTTAAAGTAAAAACAATTAGCTTTACGTAAAAAATATATCTTCTGGCAGAAGATGAACATAAAAATTACAAATTTCAAAAAGTGTATACAAATAAAAAATATGCAGAACAAATTTATAGATGCAAACTACTTTAACCAATTTTCAATAAAACACAAGAGAAATGATAAATAAAATTAAAAAATCCTAATTATTTAAAATAAAATGTTCATGTTTATAAAGAAACGCTATGCATTATTTAAACAGTATTAATTATTGTAAAAAGAGGCAAATGCAAAATACCTATAATTGTAAACAAAAGATCTACAAAAATACATTTTGATATAAAAATTATAATAAACGTTCAAATAGTAGACGCTTACTGATCATTGAATTAAAAAATTATAGCTTAATATAAAATCGTCACTAATATTATTACTTTACTTTTTAATTTGTTTAAATGATATAAAGCATTTCTGCACGAAATATTCCGAAAAATCAATATTCAGTAACAAAAAAAGTATTGTCAATGCAAAATGTTTCAACTAAAATGAAAAAATAAAAAATAGAAGAATAGATAAAAATACATTATTTTTATTCATTAATTTTTACATTCAACATTTTTTTAATACGTATTTCAAATAAAGAAAGAAACATTTCTTTATTTTAATCAATTCTTTTTTTTTGTATTTCATGCGTTTTAGAAGCCTTTTTAAAAATAGAATACAGAACAAATGAAATGTAGAAAATTTTATATTTAAAAACATGGAATGAAAATCAATAAAGTACTAAAAATAAATCCCCTTAGGCAAAAATGAAAACAACGACTAAAAATGCAAAGTTAAAACCATCTAACTGGAAATAAAACATTATTTTTATTGAATCCGCAAATAATTTAAAGCAAAAATTGTATCACTGTGAAATGAATTTCGATATATATTTATATTAATGAAAATGGCTATTTATTAATAAAAATTACAAAGTTAAACTTAAAAGAAATATTTAATAACTACAATAAATTACTTTTGTCGTTTTATTCAATGCAATGGAAATGACATTTATTTTTTAAATATACATATAATAATAATTGAATATATATTGTTAAATTGAATATATATATTCAATTTAACTCAGTTGTTTTTTTATTATCTTGATAAGGTAAATAAGCGATTAATTATTATGACTATGTTATCTAAATGCACTATATTATATAAAAGCGATATTATTATTTATGCTACTACTGTGTCCAAAAAGTAAGATCAATTTTTAATTTAAAATTTCCGGGGCTTATGGAATTTCAATTTTTTTTTCTTTTTTACGTTGCCGCCAATTTCCGGCACTGTGTGCAATTTGACGTCAAAATATTCATTAGTGTTCGAGTTACGCTTGACTTTGTGAGACGCTAAAACTGATTCCGGCGATTTTTGAAATGTCTGAATTAATTGAGCAATTTTGCTTGCGGAAAAGTATAGAATGTTGCAGAAGGCATTCGGTGAGCATTCCTATATCGGAAAGAAATGTATAGAAGTGGTCTAAACAGTTCAAAGAAGGCAGAGAACGCGTCGAAGAGCCTTCTCGTCGCTCACCAACCTCAACCGACGAAGCTCACGTTCAAAAAAATTAAAGATGTGGTGTTTGCAAACTGTCGATTTACAATGATGATGTTGGAATTTCAAAAGGATCGGTCAATTCCATTTTGGGCCTCAAATGCGTCAAATATCGATTGGTACCGAAAACACTGAATGCGCCAGTTCACACTGCATTGATTCTTCGTGACATTTTCGCCAAAAATGAAACCCATATCGTTCCACAACCACCGTATTCACACCGTGCGACTTCTGGCTATTCCCTAAACTCAAAAGACTAATCCCCGGGGACACCATTTTGAGTCGATTGAAGAGATTCATCGTAAATACCTGCACGCTTTGAAGGCCATCTCTGCCAATGACTTTTTAGCACGCATTGAGGATTGGAAAAAAAGTTGGCGCAAGTGCATTGTGTGTGGAAGAGATAACTTTGAAGGCGATGAAATAAATAAAAGTTTTTGAAAAAAATATATATAATTGGTTTTACTTTTGGGTACAATAGTAATAAGTGGGCTGAAAAGTACATAGGCTGACGCATAGATGTCGCTACTAGTATTAAATCCATATGATTTTTAGTTACCCCTAACCTTCAAAAGACACGTATATAAATTTGTCAGCTGTTGCACTATTAATATGTGAGTTATAGCATTTTTAGTGTCCATCACGTGCAGTTAACTCTGCTGACTGTCGATTGGACTCAGTTGTGAAGTGATGGAGCCACGTTTCATCCATTGTCACATATTGACGCAACAATTCGGGCTTATTACGATTGAACAGCTCCAAACACTACTTAGAATCATCAATTCGTTGTTGTTTTTGGTGGATTGTGAGCTCGCGCGGCCTCCACATTGAACAGAGATTTCGCATATCTTAATATTCATTACCGATATGTCCAACACGTTCCTTTGATATCTTTAGGGTCTCAGCTATCTCAATTAAGTTCACTTTACGGTTATCAGAAATTATTTTGTGCACTTTTTTGATGTTTTCGTCGGTAACTGCCTATTTGGGGCGTCCACTGCGTGCATCGTCCTCGGTGCTCTTTTCGCCTCGTTTAAATTTAGAAAACCACTTCTCTATGGTTGATTTTCCTGGTGCAAAGTCCGAATAATGTTTATCAAGCCAAGCCTTGGCTTCAATAGCATTTTTTTTCGCCAAAAAGCAATGCTTTATTAACGAAATTCCTTTTTATCAATTTTTTCAAACTAACTAAAGTTGCTTCACTAAAAATGCTATACTTTACATACTAATAGTGCAACAGCTATCAAATTTATACACGTGTCTTTTGAAGACTAGGGCTAACTAAAATTCCTCTGGATTTAATACTAATAGCGCTATCTATGTGTCAGCCTATGAACTTTTCAGCCTATCTGTTATATACTTATATTAATGAAAATGGCTATTTATACAAATTATAAAGTTAAACTTTAAAAAAATATTTACGAACTACAATAAATTACTTTTGTCATTTTAATCAATGAAATAGAAATGACCTTTGTTCTTTAAATATATATTTTTTTTCAATTTAACTCAATTATTTTTCTATTGGCTTTGCTAAATTATCGAAATATCTCTTATAATGTGATACGGAGAAAGCTTCACTTATTAGGAGAAGAAATATTATTCGTCTCAAATAATAATTTTTTAATGACGATTTTGAAGATTTTTTTCCTTTGGTTGAAGATTTATTTTCTTTATTTATCGTTTGAATTATAACAAAAATTATAATATCGCTTTTACTTAACATAGTCCATTTAGATAACATAGTCGTAATAATTAATCACTTGTTATCGCATTTTTTTATAATTCGCGTGAAAATAAATACTTTTCCAATGCCTTTTTGCAAAAATTAAATATTTATTTTATAAAATGAAATTATTCTATAAGAACAAAGATTATATTTTATTCATTTCTTTAGAACGGAAAATCGTTTGATCTTTAATAGGTTAAAGAATGAAATTTTTAATGTTTAATATTTGTTGACATATTTTTTACGAAGTACTTTTTGCTTGTAATTATTATAATTTGTTGCGTATTAACTCAAAATGTATCTTAATATATAAATATATCAAAATATATTAGTAATTGCCTTATTCAAATTGTAAACAATGATAAATGAATACCATTAAAAACCATTTTAAATTAATTTTAAGCTAATTCTAAACTATAACGATGTTAATAATACTTCAAAATTTAAACTGAATACTTCAAATTAAGTCCAAATATTCACTTCCGGCCAAATCTTTCGAATCGCAGAAATAACTCATTGTCAGAACACTCCATTTAAATCTTTTACTCTATGCAAACTTCCAGTTAAAAGAAGCAACGTCAATAGCTGCAGGGTTTGGCTGACTAAGATTCAACATAAAAATTAAAACAAACAATGTACTATAAAACGTGAAAACCTCCAATGGTTGAGATTATTTCCACGATACGCGAATTCATCGTTATATTCATCGTTCTACGAGAAGCCTGCGGACTCCAAGGATTATCCTATCATTAGAATCGTTACTCCAGTGGACCTGATAAACATGACACCAAGAGTCTTAAGATGGTGCTATACTGTGGAAGATGGTGAACGATGATTGGCAGGGAGTGAATCTCCTTGGCTCCCTCCTTGGGCATCGAACCTATCGACATATAAATTGTATGTTTTCCGCTTATCGTCTTGATGAGTGTTATCACATATCATTTTTTAAAATTAACTTTCAACGCAAGCTATATAAAATTCTTATTGAAAAATTACGATGGTTTTCAAAAACGAATTACAGGAAGATGTTCAAAGTTAAAATTTTAGCAAGAATCTTCTTTCAAACATGCAATTCGAATATAATTCAGTAGTGTAAATTTAAAAACAAATTTTTTACTCTTAAAAGATGTAGATGTAAAAAAAAAAAAAATTCGTCTTGTCCTGTCTTTATCTTGTCTCAAAAATTGAGAATATTGACAAACAAACAAAAAAACAAAAACTTCCCATATATTAGCACAAAGCAATATAAAAATTAACATTTCGAGAAATATTCGTAAATGATATAAACTCCTGTATCTGTAATAAGTGTTCAAAAATGATTAGTTAATTGTATTCCTAATCACTCTATATATTGCTATATGGCTGATTTCTCGGCAAAAATGTCAACTCTAGAAAGTTTGTTATTTATTTGGGAAAAAGTTACTTTTTGCACTTCCAGAAATTCAATCGCTCTGCGTATCTTCATTTTGACGCGATTCTAACCAACTGGAAAAGTGACCGTAAGAATAAAGTGGAATTCCCAGTATTTACAGAGGGGGGGAAATTCGACAGAGCTTCTTTTTTTGAAAGAAATTTTTGTGCCGAATCAATCACAATCTATAACTGAACTTCCGGCAGATTAAGATTGTTTATATACTTTTTTTTTTTTTAATTTGACTATTCTTTTATTCTTTTCGTTGTGTTTTTGAGAATTCTTAATGTTGATTAGTTTTACAGGATATTTTACAAAGTCTATTCACAATTTCAAAAAATTATTACAAAGACAAATAAGTGAGCATTGTTGCAAAATGAAATGTATGTATTTTGCTTCATTTAATTTAAATTTAATTAAAAATATCTCTATAAGGCACCATTAGTTGTGCAATGAAGTACACCAAGATGGTACTCGATTTCTTGAAATTTTCACTATAGTATACTCTCATCAACGGCAGCAATGTCATCAGTGATCATCTACCTTAAATTAGTCATTCGTGAACCAAACAATATTTTTAACATAAGCCGAGATACCTATTGCACCAGATATCACTTTTATCTTTTAATGGTTTATGTTAAATATATCGTTTTTCGAACAAAGTCACCATCAGTTGCATGGAGCATATCAAGATGATATTCTATTTTTTGCCATGTTCATTATAGTATACTCTCGTCAATGGTCACAATATCATCAGTGATCTCTAATTTAAATTAGTCATGTCTCGTACCTTTGTCCAATAACCATTTTTAAATAACCCTAGATACCTTTTGCACCAGATATCGCTTTATATTCTACGGGATTGTGTTAAAGATATCGTTTATCGAACAAAGATATCATTTGTATGATACACATCAAGGTGATACTCTATTTCCTTCCATGTTCACAATAAAATACCCTCATCAATAGTAACAATGTCTTCAGTAATCGTTTGCTTTAGATGTTCCGTACTTTTGTTTGATAAAGAATATTTTTAACATAAGCCTCGATACCTTTTGCACCAGATATCGCTTTATCTTCTATGAGATTATGTTAAAGATTTCGTTTATCGAATAAAGGCACCATTAGTTGCATGAAGCACAAATAAGATGCTACTCGTTTTCTTGCCATATTTACTATAGTACATCCTCATCAATGGTAGTAATGTCATCAGTGATTCTCTACTTTTGGTTAGTCATTTTGCATATCTTTATTTGATAAACAATATTTTTAACATAACCTCAGATACTTCTTTCATCAGATATCACTTTATCTTCGACAGGATTATGTTAGAGATGTCGATTAACGAACATGATTAATCTAAAGCAAAGGATCACAGATGCTAATGTCATTGACGATGGTATGCTATAGAGAACATAGCAAGAAATCGAGTACCATTCTGTTGTACTTCCTGCAAGGTAACAGTTCCAGTAACTATTAAGTTAAATGGGGCATAAACAAAAGAAAATTTTAAACGTTTTAGACGTATTTTACATACGTCTTATTTTGTAATAATTTTCACTTATCTGTCTTTTCATTTGCTTTTGTAATAAAATTTTGAAATTATAAAGATACTTTTTGAACACCCTGTATATTTATGAATTGAAATAGTATTACAAACTTTTTGAAATCCCCCCCAAAAAAATTTTTTTTTAACGTAAAGGAATTTTAAAATTAGCACAATCTTTATCATCCTTTTATATTTACTTTTAGTTAAATTGTTTTTATTTGTTGCTGTTGTTTAACAGAACTGGCAAAGTTCTGGTCTTTTAATGAAACTAAAAATGCCGTTACATTATTATTGCAATCTTTTCACAACCATGGAACATATTCGTCAATATAAAATATTTATACCGTTCTGCAACCTAAAATAATTTAAATATTTCTTTTTATAAAATGTATAGTTGTAGATTTGTTAGAATTTTGTTACAGGTTAAAAATTGAATTTTCAAAAGATACATTTACAGTTAATCGTAAGTTCAAATTACCATATGTTCAACATCATTTCTGCAACTAATTTTGATTTTTTTAAATTTTTTAGATTATTTTTTATTGATTAAAAGTAAAAAATATTACTCGTATATCTTTAGTAAAATTTTCAATAAAATAACATAAACGAAAATATTTTTTAACATTTTTATGTAAAATAGTTTCCACGTGAAATAATGCTTCATTTTCAATTTTAATTACTCAACAGTTTATGTTAATTCATAAATTCGTCAGATTCTGAAAAAATAAAAGAAATCGAAAAATATCAAATATTATAGAATAAACGTAATACTATTTTATTATTTATTATATTTTTCCTATAAGAAAAAAATTTAAAAATTCAAAGTGCCTTATAAAAAATATATAATTTAATATTTCTTTATAAATATAAAAACACGAAAATGAGAAACATATTTTTATTTTGAGTTTATTAAAAAATTTAAAGTTTGATACAATTCATATATATAAATGCTTAAAAAAGGTTTTTTTTTTTTTTGTCTATTTAAAAATACTTTTTTTTTATTCTTTATCGAAAAAATAGACATACCCTTTAAATTTCAAGATGTATTTGTGGCAGAATTTGTTAGTTGAAGTTTGTTCTGTGCATCTTTGAATCTTCCAATTTAAAGTTGTTTGTTTTAGACGATGGATTTTCCTTGGTGTACCTGGTTCGTTTTTAAATTAAAGTTTTGTAAGATAAACAATGACATTTACTCGAACTTCAGAATAAATTTTAAGGATTCTAAAAAAATGGCGATCACTACACTTTTGATTAATTAAATATTTTAAAAATTTATTTTTAAAATGCCATATAATATGAAGTTGCTTCATGTATTTGAACTGGTGAAGCAATTTCTTTTTTTAACTAAATTCTTGTAAAAGCAAGTTTTGTTCTGAGCGTCCTCTGAACTTCCAATTTAAAGTTCTTTTAAACGACGGATTTTCTTGGTGCAATTTGTTTGTTTTTAAACTACACTTTTTGAAAGATAAACAATGTCATTTACACGAACTTCAGAATAAATTTGAAGGATTTTGAAAAATGGCGATCACGACACTTTTGATTGATTAAATATTTTTTAAATTTATTTTTAAAATGCAATATAATATGAAATTATTTCATGTATTTGTATTGATGAAGCATTTTCGTTTCCAACTGAATTCTTGTAAAAGCAAAATATACATAAAAATTTTTCAAATATGAATAAAACAATTTTAGTATAAATATATTAGTATAAAATATTTTCAAATATGAATTTTCAAATATTTTCAATATTTTCAACTTTTATCTAAAATTGAGAATTTTTAAATTCCTTCTATTTGCTCACACTCTCCCTATATATATCTTGTTCAACTTTTCAATCGTTCATAAAATACTTTCCATTCATCCACTCAAGTTCAAATACATTTTTTTGAACTTGTAGTGAATGACACTTGATGTTAATACAGTTTTTTCAAATATTATTTCAGTAATTAAATTTAATTAATTAATTTTTTTTTATATAAGTTGCATATATCTACCAATAGATGGCGCCATATAAACTTAAAAAAATGAATGAAAATTATTTATAAAGGACTTTCTGCAAAATAGTGAAAATACAGTAGTAATTGACTTTGATTTTTTTTTATATTACTTGTTTTTTATAAAAAAAGGAATAATTTTTTCTTTAAATTATTCTATTTTTATACAAAAAAATTTTCAATTATTTTCTAAAAAATTGAGCATGATTTCTGATTATGTTCTCCTGCAAAATGTTAATCTAAAACAATTCACAAAATCAACTATGAATTTTCAAATATTATCAATATTTTCAACTTTTATCTAAAATTGAACGTTTTTCAATTCCTTCTATTTGCTCACACTCTCCCAATATATATCTTGTTCAAATTTTCAATCGTTCATAAAATATTTTTTATTCCTCCACTTAAGTTCAAATACATTTTTTTGAACTTGTAGATGTTAATAAATGTTCAATTATTTTCTAAAAAGTTGAGCATTACTTCTGATTATGTTCTCCTTCAAAATGTTAGTCTAAATTAATTCACTGACATAAAATATTCACAAATTTAAACAATTCGGAATTTATGATTAAAATAATATCTTCCTGTAAATACTTAATATTATTTTATAGAAATATATTAAAAAAGTAATTGTCAAATTACTATAATTTCATTACCATATATTTATGCTTATTACATAAGTACTATTGATTTGCATCAAAAATCGATCAGTACAATAAAAATGAAAGTTTAAATTGTTAATGCAGAATCTTATTCTATAGTATAACTTTTATAGACAGAAATAAAAAAAAAAGTTGAAAACTATTTATTCTCAATTAATTAACAGAATTATCCCACACTTTATTCATATTTTATTTCTATCATATTTATAAAATGATATTACAATTGAAAAAAATATTTTGGAAATACTATAAATAAAGATAAGATTTAAAATTATGTTATAAAATGTTATTTTATTTTAATGAATATAAATATCCTTTTCATGTCATGTATTTTTTGTCAAAGTATAATATTTGTAACAAAATTTAAAATAAAAGTAATATTTAAATAGTAACACTATATTTTTAGTAAAATTTTATTCCCAATACTATTTCTAATATTAACATAAAATATTATAAAAATAAATTCGAAAAATAGTGTAAAGTTTTACTTTATTCAATCAAACAAATAACTAAATATCTTTTGTAAAAGTAGTCAACTAGAGAATACTAATTTATTTTAATGAATGTAAATATTTTTTTCATATATTTATATTATTAAATAAATAATATATATTTAAATGCTGATTAGAAATAAAATAATAATTTAAAATATATGTATAAAGTAACCCAAGTTCAAAAATCAGAAGAATATGCAACTTTTATTATTATTATTATTATATTTATAGCACTTATTTAAAAGATAATATTTTAAAAAAATAATGTGAAGTAGTGTTATATTTGAAGAGTATTTTAACAACGATTAATCTAGTGAATATATTTATAAGAATAGAATAAATGTTTGTAAATAAATGTATATTAGGGGAACATAAAGATAATTTTATTTCTATTATTTAAGTCTTTATTGCACCATTATTTTAATTTTTATTTAAATAGACTACAGTTAAATCATATGGGCAAAATATTTATTTAAAATGTATTCGCATTTAATGTCATTATTTATCAATTGATTGTCTTTTATTTAGTTTATTTATCTACATTTTGAGTTTATCTTTTTAACTTTATTTTATATTTAGGGTTACGTCTTTATTATTTATTTATTCTTTTAATTATATTTAAAAGTATATTAAGGGAATTTATTGATAATTTTATTCTTAAGTCTTAATGATAACATTATTGAAATTTTTAATTAGACAGATTGTATTTAATTAGACAAATTGACAAAATATTTATTTAAAATGTATTCGCATTCAATGTCATTATTTATCAATTTATCGTCTTTTATTTAGCTTTTTATTCTTATTTTGAGTATGTGGTATCTATTTAATTTTACTTAATATTTAGAGTCAATTTCTTTATTATTTATTTTTTCTTTTAATTATTTTTAAACGTATATTAAAGGAATATATAGATAACAGTATTCCTATTATTTAAGTCTTAATAACACCATTATTGAAAATTTTAGTTAGACATATTATATTTAAATTAAATTGACAAAATATTTATTTAAAACATATTTGCAATCAATGTCAATATTTATCAATTTATCGTCTTTTATTTAGCTTATTATTTCGAGTTTATTTAGATTTTATTATCGTCGATTTTACTATTATCGTTATCAATTTATCGTCTTTTATTTAGCATATCATTTTGAGTTTAGTTCATATTTTTAATTTTATTTCATATTTACAGTCAATGTTTTTATTGTTTATTTTTTAAATACAGATTTAAAAAATTAATAATATACTAAATAATTAAAATATAATATGTTATGATTATAATATATAATGTAATTAAATTATAATAAAAAAATATTATAAAGTTACATAACTTTATTCCTATTATTTAAGTCTTAAACGATACATTTATTGAAATTTTTAGTTAAATAGATTACAATTAAACTAAATTGACAGTATTTATTTAAAACGTATTCGCATGCAATGTCATTGTTTATCAATTTATTGTCTTTTATTTAGCTTATTATTCTACATTTTGAGTTTATGGTATCGTTTTAAATTTTTTAAATTTATAATCGATGTCTTTATTATTTATTTTTTATTTTAATTAAGAGAATTCATAGATAATTTTATTATATAAACGGAATATATAGATTAGTTAAGTCTTAATTATACCATTACTGAAAGTTTTAGTTAGATAGATTAAACCAAATCAGACCAAATTAGCAAAAGATTTATTTAAGATGCATTCGCATTCAATGTCACTATTTATCAATTTATCGTCTGTTATTTAGCTCATTATTTTACATTTTGAGTTTATGGTATCATTTTAATTTTAATACATATTTAGAGTCAATGTCTTTATTATTGTTTATTTATTGTTTTAATTATTTTCTGTTTGACACAATTTTAAATAAATGTTTAAAATAAAGAAGTTATAAATATTACAAAATTATTGCTCTTGTATAATTAAATATAATATTTTACATTAAAAAATCATTCATCGAAATATATTATAAAATATTGCACCTCATAAACATTTATAAGCCGTTATTAACCGTCAAATATTTATTTAAAATGCATTCGCATTCAATATCATTATTGATCAATTTATCGTCTTTTAATTAGCTTATTATTCTACATTTTGAATTTATGCTAACGTTCTATTTTTATTTTATTGTTAGTCTTTTTTATTTTATTTTTTGTTTTATTTATTGTTTACTTTAATTATTTTTCGTTTAACGAAACTTTAGATGATTATTTAAAAAAACGAAATTATAAGCATTACAAAATTATTGCTCTCGTATAACTAATACACTATTTCATATAAAATATAATTAATAAAAATATAAATTATTGTGTCTCATAAGCATTTATAAACCGTCAACATTTCAATATTTCACTCCATTTGATTATGTGCAACTCACAAGAAGCTTCAACCGCACATTTATTCCTAGAACAGCATTTACCAAGCGCTTGTCCATATCTGTCATCTTCCGAAGCATTTTCATGTGAGTAGTTAAGACGTATTTGGCACAAGAATTAAGCGCTTAAAAAGGTTCCAGAACACGCATTTAGAATACGTCTTTATTATTTCTTTTTAAACGTATAGTAAGGAAATACGTAGATAATTTTAATCATGTTATTTAAGTCTTATTGATATCATTATCGAAAATTTTAATTAGACAAATTACATTTAAAACAAACTGACAAAATATTTATTTAAAATATATTCTCATTCAATGTTATTATTTATCAATTTAACGTTTTAATTAAACAAATTACATTTAAAATAAATTGACATAGTTATTTCAAATGCAGTCGCATTCAATGTCATTAATTATCAATTTATCGTCTTTTGTTTACCTTATTAACTAACATTTTGAATTAATGAAATCGTTTGAATTTTATTTTATTTAGATTCAATGTCTTTATCATTTATTTTAATTATTTTTAAGGAAATATATAGATAATTTTATTCTTATTATTAAAGTCTTTATGCTACCATTATTGAAATTTTTTATTAGACAGACTACAATTAAATATAATTGACATATTACTTTAAAATATATTCGAGTCCAATATCATTATTTATTAATTTATCGTCTTTTATTTAGCTTATTAGCTTATTATTCTACATTTTGAGTTTATATTATCTTTTTAATTGTACTTCATATATAGAGTCAACGCCATTATTTATCAATTTATCGTCTTTTATTTTGCTTATTATTCTACATTTTTTTTATGTTTTCTTTTTAATTTTAATGCATACTTAGAGTAATGCCTTTATTATTTATTTTTTGTTTTAATTATTTTTCGTTTGACAAAATATTAAATACATTTTTTTAAAGTATCCAAATTAGAAACAATTCAAAATTATTGCTATCGTATAATTAAGTACAGTAATTCACGTAAACATAATTAATCAAAATACGTTATAAATTATTGCGTCTCATAAACATTTCATAAACCATCAACATTTCACTCCATTCGGTTATGTGCAACTAACTCACAAGAAGCTTCAACCGCACATTTATTCCACGAACAGCATTTACCCAGCACTTGTCCATATCTGTCATCTTCCGAAGCATTTTCATTTGAGTAGTTAAGACGTATTTGACACAAGAATTAAGCGCTTAAAATGTTTCAGAACAGACACATCCGTTAGTTTGGGGACATAAAATGTTTTTATTAGACAGGAGAACCGAGCATGCTTCTTTTTTTTTTATCGTTTGCGGTTTTTCCCCCAAATTTATGGTGTTCGTTTTTACACTTGCAAGCGACAAAGGATCTACCGAAACCTAGTAGAGTTGAGCTGTTTTTTTTCTTCTCGTGCACAGTAAATTATTTTGTTATGTCGTTCGTGATATCGTCTGCGCGTTTCGCGGTGTTAAAAAAAAAAGAAGTAAATTTCATTTTTTGTTCATGGCGTTGAAAGTTTTTATAGGGTCTTAAAAAGACATGTAGTAGATTTTTGAAATTTAAATAACGCGTGACATATGAAGTGTTAAAAAAGTAGTGAGGTGTTTTAAAATGTGATATGAATAATGAGTTAAGACAATAAATGTACATTATATCTACTAGATGATAATTATTAAACTTATTACTTTTGTAATTTGAAATTATTAAGTGACTGGTATTCATACCAATTAATTAAAAAAAATAAAACTACACAACTAAAAATTTCGTATATTCATTCTTCTGAAGGATCTTATACTACTATCTGCATTAGATAATTTAATTTATGTGGTATGTAATTTTATATATATATATTTATAAATTTTATAATTAATATAAAAGAATTTTGTATGTATATACAAAATTCTTTTATAATAAAAAAATTAATTAATTATAAAATTTATAAATATATATATATAAAATTACATACCACATATATATGTGTGTATGTTACATACCACATATATATGTGTACCACATATATATATGTGTGTGTGTGTGATATGCAAATGTATATGATATATATATATATATATATTATAGCATGTAATATATATGTATGTGAATGTGTGTGTGGCATGTAACTTTATAGTTGGGTATAGTACTAGAAAATCCTAGATGTGTTTTGAGGAATAATAGATTCAGAAAATCCTGCAGAATGTAAAATGTGATAAACTTAGTTTTTCTTTTAATAATTTTTAATAAATTATTTAGTTAGTTACTGTTTTAAAAATTTTTTAATGTTGTTTTTATTATTATTATCTTCCGTGTAATTCTTAATACTTGATGGAAGATCTGATTTGGCTCCAAGTCGCTGAAGAAGGAGGACAGTGCCTTCGCTTTTGTGTATCGTATGGGAGAAAACCCGGAAACCTCCCACAGGTAGTCCGTCTAACGAAGCAAGATGTTGAAAACCCCTAATGCCATCGAGTCTCTTTGTTTTTTGAAACAGCGTCTACAACAGAACCACTAGTGAATTGAATCTCAGCCCTAATGCTCACTAGCGGCTCACGTTGTCACGAGTCGGGCTGTTTTTAAGATAGATTTCAGAACTATTGATGTGATGTTAATATTGTTTTTTTTTTCTAATGCAGCTGGCAAATAGACCGTGATCTTTCGCCATAAGGGCTGCGCAGACGTTACTCACTTTGCATTACCCAGGGAGTGCGTGTAACTTGATGGTAAGTCACGGACGCGGAGTAACAATGCCCCCGCAGCGCTCTACGATCCTATTAGGACCGGGAACTACGGTTTAAAGTGGATTCCGAATCATTACAACACCCATGGGCAAAGACGGGATTTGAACCCGATACCTGTGGTACCGAACGCCAGAGCGCTAGCCATTCGGCCATCAGGCCCCTGCGATGTTAATATTGTCTGCTACAAATTCTTTTAGTCCACTGTATCAATTAAATATTCAGTGTTTATTTTTTTCCAGACAGAAAAATGTTCTTATAATTGTGAAGTTTAAATTCAAAAGAATTATTTCTTATTATTTCTTTTATTTTATAAATTATTATTGCTGGTTCTTCAAAAAAAATTATATTTTCGAAAAAAATTTCAAAACATATTTATTTTAATGTACGAATCTGAATTGATAAAATCAAATCTGATATGGAGCTATTCATTTCTTATTTCATAAATAGAAATTTAAAATTACAGAGAAATGTTCACAATAGAATTGCTTCCGGCTTGCATAATATAATTCATACACGTGTCAAAAACAATGAAATTGGCAAAAACGACATTATGCATGAAAAACAAAAGAAAAAATTGTCTGAAATGACCTATCTTTTTCACAAGGAAGCTATCAAGTATGCTAATGACAAAAACAAGTCACTACTGTGCCAAAAAAGTAAGACCAATTATTTATTTTTTTCAAAACTCCTTATTTATTCCCCCTAATTTTATTTCATCGCCTTCACAGTCATCCCCCTCCGGGACACAATGCACTTGTGTCCAACTTTTTTCAATCCTCAATGCATGCTAAAAAGCCATCGGCAGGGATGGCATTCAAAGCGCGTAGAATCTCTTCAATCGACTGAAAACGGTGTCCCCCGGAGTTGTTATTTGAGGTTGGGAATAGCCAGAAGTCTCACTCAGTGGAACTCAAATTTTTCAGTTAATTTTCCGCATTTCATTTTTTGGCGAAAAAGTCTCAAGAAGAATCAATGCAGTGTGGCTGGCGCATTCAGTGTTTTGATACCAATCGAGATTTGAAGCGTTTGAGGCCGAAAATG
>BPLQ01007753.1:0-136447 GCA_021605075.1 Caerostris darwini
CATTTCAATGGAGGTTATTCTAATGATGAACGTTGAAGTCAGTGTTTTTAAAAGAATAAAATCTATAATAATTGTGACATTATCTTACATTGTATTGAATAGCTGGATAGATGTTTTCCTAGGACTTCTTCTGAAAAAAAAATTATTTTCCTTAAACCTCTCCATGAATGTTATTATTTTTTTCATAAATAATAGCATTGATATTCTAATATGAAGATACGAACCTTTTAATGAAATTATTAAGAACTTTGATGGCCAACATGCTTATGGGGCATGAATTTCATACATTAAAAATATTTGTTAATTAGATTCTTTACAGGTACAATTCAAACAACAGCATATAAAATTTTATCATCAAAAAGTAAATATTACTATCTATTGTTTCATAATCAACAATGATAATGTGTTACATTTCGTGTAAAATACCAAAGGTTTAAATTGGTGAATTAAGATACAGTCATTAATTTACAAAGCGTTAGACTTATTGGAGATTATGACAGATAATATTTCACCGATAATTGAACTGCCTGGTTAGGATTTTCAAATGCTTTCCAAAATAATAGAATTTTGCCCCTTAAAGTATACATGGAAGGCATTATTTTCCTCCTTGTCTTCCAATACGTTGGCATCAATTGGTGAAAAAAATGCATGGTTCCAAAGATCAACATGGCGAATTTAAGCAAAAAAAAAAATGTTTCATAATCTGACAGAAAGTATTTTATTTAATTAGAACCATTGAAGTACTTAACTAATCTCATTAACTGGGAGTCCCAAAAATTTGTTCTCTTTCCTATTTATGAAGAATCCCTAAGTAACAATCTGCATCAACAAACCCATGCCATGCGTAGTCTAAAATTATCGTCTCGACAATTTTGAGAAAATACGGCCTTCTCCTCTTCTAAGATAAATGAAGTTATGGTGGTGTAAGTCAACCGAAAGAAAAGCACAAACATTTTTTTTACAGTAGATTGTATGCCTTTCAGTAATTGTGTGTGTGTGTGTGCGTGGTATTTCGCACGAAAGTTAGATGAGAAAAAAGGAACAAATATTGTACTTTGAAAGTACAATACTTTGTGTTACCTTTCGTGTAAAATAACAACGGTTCAAGCAGGTGAGTTACAATACATTCATTAATTTACAAGATATTTAGACTTATTGGAGATCGTGAGAGATACTCTTTCATTAATAGTTGGAATTTTCAAGGTTGATTTTAGGTACATTTTTGCGCTTGTATTCCTTCCCATTTATAAAGAATCCCCAAGTAACAATCTGAATCAACAAACCCATGTCATGTGTAGTCTAAAATTATCGTCTTGAGAATTTTGAGAAAATACATTTAAAGAGTCTTCTTCTCTTCTAAGATAAATGAAGTTCCAGTGTTCTAGGTCAACCAAAAGAAAAACAGAAACATTTTTTTACAGTGGATTGTGTGCCTTTCAGCAAGTGTGTATATGTGGGGCACTTCGCGTTAAAGTTAAACGAGAAAAAAAGAGCAACAAAGTACAATACTTTGTATTACCTTTCGTGTAAAATAACAAAGGTTCAACAGTTTAAGCTGGTGAGTTACGATACAATCATTAATTTACAAGATATTTAGACTTACTGGAGATTGTGAGAGATACTATTTCGTTAATAGTTGGAATTTTCAAGGTTGAAACATTCAAAGCGTTTTTTGCTTGGTTAGAATTTTTAAGTTTTTCCGAAATAATGCAATTTTACCCCTCAAAGTTTACTTGGAAGTATTATTTTTCTCCTTGTCTTTCTTGGAACAAGTTTGGCTTAATATGGTGGTATCTGATGAAAACAATTGCATGGTTTCAAAGACGGAGAAAGTAAACAAAAAAATGTTTCATAATCTGACAGAATGTATTTTATTTAATTAGAACCATTGTAGTACTTAACGTTAATGAGATTAGTTGAGACACACAAACTTGTTCTCTTTGTAACAATCTGCATCAACAAACCCATGCCATGCGTAGTCTAAAATTATCGTCTTGAGAATTTTGAGAAAATACGTTTAAAGAGTCTTCTCCTCTTCTAAGATAAATGAAGTTCCGGTGGTGTAGGTCAACCGAAAGAAAAGCAGAAACTTTTTTTTTCAGTAGATTGTATGCCTTTCAGCAAGTGTGTGTATGTGTGGCACTTCGCGCCAAAGTTAGACCAGGAAAAAAAAGAGCAAGTATTGTACTTTGTAAAGTAGCTTCTAAAAAAAGAAAAAGAGTTTTTCTTTCGAGAAAAAGGGCAGTAGGTTTGAATGAGTGGCGAAAAGTAATTGTTAAGTTGACAGTTTGCGCGGGAAGTGGTCTTGTTGATTTGATTAAGTAGAGCTGTTGAGTTCGATCTCTCGTGTTTGTGTGTGTAAAACAATAAAAAAAATGTTCCTAAACTATTTTTTTTTGCCTTACTTTCTTTTATAAAAGCAAGTTTGTCGAAGGTATAAACGTCCCTTAAATTCTTGTGTGTCTAAAAAAAAGGAAGTATTTTTTGCTGCTTGAGAATGTAACAGGGATAAACAGTTTGGCACACAAACAAGCCTATTTATATATTTAGAGAGAATTTTTATTTGACTATGTTTAAAGAATGTGAATACATTGGAATTATATAATAAGGAAATAATAAATTTAAAATATCTAAATCGAATAAAATGTTCTGTCGTGAGGAAAATACAATTAAATAGTTGCTAACTCATTTATTCAACTCTTAGAAGGTGATTGAATTAAATACATATTTTTACTGTGAAACAAATCCATTTTCTTAAGATCATGCGCATTTTCTTAAGTCAGTAAACAATTTCATGATGTATACAAGTATCGTATTATTATACTGAATTATACATTACATGATGGATTAAAAAGTAATATAAGTAATATAATGAATAAATAATAGTGAACACTTTTTTTCTTGATGGAATTCCTATAGGAAATGAAAATAATATGTTTAAAATAATAGTAGCTTCCGACACACATATAAGATAATGAACTTGAAAAATATTTTTTTAAAGAGTGAAATGTTTTTTATACATGCTGTTAATGATTACACATATAATATTTAATGATAGTTGGTGATCTTAAAAACGAGAGGTTTTACAGCGGATGGTAAATTTTGTATATAAAAAGCTACTATATCTTAGATGAAAATATTTAAAGGCGTTATTTCAAGTGTAATAAATATAAAAATTGTTGTATAGCTTTCAGAAAAAACACCTTGTAAAATACTGTTTCTAATAAGAAATATTTTATTTAATTGCTTACTCTTACAGGTTTTTATGGAAATATTCATAAATTGTTTGCTTTTATAAAAGATTTTCATAAAATATTTGATTTATAAAAGATTTTCATAAATTTTGCACAATAAATAAGAACTGTATGCTATCCAAAAGAAGAATTTTGAATATAATCATAACAACATCCTATAGTTATAACAATTATAAAATTATAAAAAATTTTATTATTTACTTAGTATTATTGCATATATTTGAAATATTATATTTCCATTTAATATATTAACGAAATATTTTTTACATTATTTTACAAAACTTCTAATTTAAATGATAATTACCAACAACATTGAACAAACTAATAAATGACAAGCTAATAACTCTAATTACAAAACTAATTATAATTCTAAGCTTAAAAACTAATTGTAACTATAAATACAGTACTAAAACTGCATACAAACTGCCAATTCCAGATATACAATTTAAGAAATATTTAAATATTTCCTGCCCTGAATAGACATAACTGAGATCATAAAGAACTTTCTAACTCAAAAAAGTATCACCACAGTATACATTTTAATCAAGCCACTTCATTCCCGTGGCAACGGTGGTGTGAAAGGTAAACTCGCATACCTCAGACCCAACCAGTTGTTGAGCTGGGATAATTAAACGGACCTTTGGATTTGTGGCTTCCAGATTAATCAATGGCTTGCGGATCATTAATACATTATCCTGCGCAAGATAACTGTCATTAGTAAGCGCTAAGTAATCATTCGAGGACAATTCTCCTTGGAGTTTTGCCCGAATGGATTTGCGGTTAATAATCACAACTGACAAAAGATTTCTTGAGAATGGAGATTTAAAATATGCTTTAAATTTTTGAATTGGCAAGTGATATGATATTCATTTAGTAATGGGAGTGATTTTTTAAATAAATCATAAAACAATTAGTTCTTTCTTTATTAAATACTAGCAACAAAATAGTTTATGATTAAAGAGTAAAATTGCTATTGCGATAAAAATGATGCATTCTTTTCTACAAAGAGAGGAGATACTATGCCGCAGAATGATATTCCTTTCGTAGAATGGATAGTAGTAATTTGTTTTATATTCTGTACAATTAAATTTCTTTTGTACATAAAGAATGAATTGGAAATTTGGTTTTTCTCTGTGTTTTCGTTCTTTTTCCTTTTATTGTTTTGCATGATTTTGAATTCATTATTAAAAGTTAATTAACTTCTATTATTTTTAACACTATTAAAGTGTAACAAAGAAATTATAGAAAATTTATTTTGATTTAACACAGAAGATCGATAAGTTATTTGTTTGTTTGTTATTTCATTAGCTTATGTAAATTTTAGTTCTGTAATAGAATCTCAATAAAATTGTATTATTCATAACACAATGTTACGTTAACCTGAATTAAAATCTACTTTACAGCATATAAAAAATTAATGTATTTTCTATTTAACAAATTTTTTTTATGTAATTCCTATTCTATTTAACATTTTTATTCTATTTAACTATTAATTCAAGAATTTGCTTAACGTAGTTCAATATTGTACCATAATAACTGATCTGATACGTATTTTTAATTAGATGAGTATAATTTTATAATTTATTTTCTACAAAGAAAAGAAATACCATGCTCTAGTATACTATTTCTTTGTATAATGCAATATGCATAAAATAACATAGAAATATATAAAAAGTGACTTTTAAATAAAGAAAAATTAATTTATTTTATATTTTGCACTATTAAATTTCCTTTTGTATATAAAGGATGAAAAGGAAATTTAGTTTTTTCTGTGTTTTCATTTCTTTCCTGTTGCTGTTTAGTACAATTTTATATTCATTTTTAAAAGTTAATTAAAAGGAATTAATTTCTCTCTATTATTTTAACACTATTTAAACGTAATACGAAAATTCCAAGAAAATCTATTTCGATCAAACACAGAAGATCGTTAAATTATTTGTTTGTTTCTTTATTAATTTATGTAAATTTTAGTAGAATTTCAATAGGATTGAATCGTTCATAACATAATTTTATGTTAACAATTAAAATACTATTGTATAACATATAAAAAATTATTGTCTTTTCTATTTAACAGATTTTTAAATTAGTAATTATCTAGCAGTAATTCTAGTAATTATCTAGCAATAATTCCTATTTCTCAAAGAATTTTCTTAACGTAGTTTCAATATTGCACCGTGATAACTGATCTGATATGTATTATTTTTAATTAGATCTGATATGTATAATTTTATAATTTATTTTCTACAAAGAAAGGAAATACTATGTTGTAGTGTGCTATTCCTTTGTATAATGCAATATGCGTTAAAATGGAAGTGTATACAAAGAGACTTTTAAATAAAGTGAAATTAATTTGTTTTATATTCTGTACAATTAAATTCCCCTTTGTACACAAATGATGAAAAGGAAATTTAGCTATATTGTGTTTTCTTTCCTTTCCCTCTTACTGTTTTGTACGATTTTGCATTTATTATTAAAAGTTAATTAAAAAGAATTAACTTATCTTTATTATTTTTAACACTATTCAAATGTAACAAAAAATTAGAAAGTTTGTTCACTAATTTTTGTAAATTTTTGTTTAACTTTTATGTAATTTTTTTTATGTAAATTTTAATTTTGTAGTAGAATCTCTATAGAATTAGATTGTTCGTAACACAATTTTATGTTAATATGAATTAAAATCTACTGTATAACGTACACAAAATTAATTAATTAATGAATAATTTGATTAAAAATTTAAAAATTAATTAAACCAATATTATTAATAATTAAAATGAATGAATTAATTAATTAGATTAAGAATTAATTTTAAATTAATTATAAATAATTAATTCATTTTCTATTTAACAGATTTTCTATATCTGGTAATTATCTAGTAATAATTCCCATTACTTCAAGGATTTTCTTACAGTTTTAATTTTGTACTGAATTAACTCATCTGTTATGTATTATTTCTAATGTATTTGATTCTGTAATAAAACAGGTTTTTGACTGATACTAAAAATGAAGTTTTTAAACAACCTTGAAAAATTTCTATGGTCTGTATTATTTTTATCACAATTAGCAC
Organism: Caerostris darwini; assembly: GCA_021605075.1. Lineage (NCBI taxonomy): Eukaryota > Metazoa > Arthropoda > Arachnida > Araneae > Araneidae > Caerostris > Caerostris darwini. Next base: position 6,319 of record BPLQ01007753.1, read on the forward strand.
GCTTTTTGCTATAATACATGATTCTGATAACATAAAAAAGCATTTCCCTAATATGTATTATTCCTCTAACATCCTTGTAGTATGAAACGAACCTACCGCGGTATATAAAGACTCACTGTAAGTCCAACAAAAGATTTTGCAAATACCAATCTATTACCGTAACTCTATATGATCCATTTCTTTCCATCTGCCGCTAGCTCATCTCACGACCCCACTTACATAACGAAACACACTTGTCATTCGTAATAAAAGAAGAAGAATTGCTACGCCGTCGCTGACTGTTCACCATCATAGGGTCCGTGACAACGTTCAGCCCATCCACGAGGCACAGAACAAGATGTCCCATTAAGCTCTAGCGGGACAAGACAAATGTCCCGTCCCTCTAGAGCACGTTTCATCTCGCACGCATCTCCTATATTTCCACCCGAGACTAACTGGAACATACAGGAATTCTTGGGCTAATCTAATTGTGCCCCGGGATTATGTCCGCGGGTGATGACCATCGAAGGGCGGGGGAGGGGATTGAGATATGGAGTCGTTTGCGATGGAAGCACTGTTAATGGGGTAAAGGGGGGTGGATCTGATGGAGATTCCTAGGTTTTTTCGTTATGTGTGTTTTCTGAAATGTGAAAATATTTAGCGACCTATCATGTTATTACAGGACATTTTTGTATGACAAAGTGATAGTTTTTAATCAGTATCAAATTATAATTCATTTTGGTAAGATCTGCTCTCAAAAAATTAAATATTGAACTTAAAATTTCGAAATGGGTAAGAAAGGATAATTAAATTATAGGCAAGCACTATCTACTACTATGTATTTAATTATAGGCAAGCACTATCTATTATTACAGGACATTTTTGTATGACAAAGTGATTTCTTTAATCAGTATCAAAATAAAATTCATTTTGGTTAATTCACTGTTAATGCGGTAAAGGGTAAAAGATCTGATGGAGATTCCTATTTTTTTGGTTTTATTTCGTTATGTATGTTTTCTGAAATGTGAAAATATTTAGCGACCTATTATATTATTACAGAGCACTTTTGTATGACAAAGTAATTGTCTTTAATCAATATCAAAATATAATTCATTTTGGTAAGTACTACTATCAAAAAAATTAAATATTGAAATTAAAACTTCGAAAATTTTAAGAAAAATAATTTAAATATAGGTTAGCACTATCTGAAGTTGTGTGATACTGACAAAACAGTTCTATTATATAAAAAAAATGTCTCAAATATTGAGTTATATGTAAGAAAGATCTGAAAATCTCTACTATTCATGCCTGGAAATGCCGATAACTCCATTTATTAGTAAACATAAAATACGGATTCTTAACTGATACTGAAAACAACAATAAAATATTAAAGGTCCTTTCTTTAAAATTGCGATAGCAATTATTATTTAACACATTGAAGAACTTTATAAATAAATTTATATAAAGTAGGAGATAATTTCCTGATATAGAAAATCTGTTACAGGAACCTATACATTCATTTTTATTTGCTTCACAACAAATAAATAATAAAACAATTTATTCAAGAATAATTTTAAAAACAATGAAAAACTTAAATTCACTAAGAATTTTGATTTCCATACGCAAACTTGTTGTTTCCATTGAACACAAATAATAATGAAAGATTATGGCTTTTATGCATTTTTATAATGGCACAGATTGTAACAGGATTATTCAAGCAATCCATAACCTCAGACTATTCATGAAGCAGCAGATAGTTACTGTATTGCAAGACCATTGAATAGTTCTAGTGACACTAGAATTAGTCTATTAGTAGTGATTAAGTGAAGTGCACTAGTGATAGTGAAAAGGTTCAATAGGGTACTACTACTGGTTTATTAGGTTCAATAGCGATATCTAGTGTTAGTAATGTAATAGTGATAGACACAGCTAATCGAGAATCATAAATAAATCAAAAAGTCAGACTATGTACAACAGATAATGTACTTAAGGTATGTCATTTTGATTTATTATTTATATAATGAATATATTTATAAGAAGAATGGCAAATAAAAGATTTGATCCTATGTTATATTCCACCTTCGTATCCGCAACGCTTTTTATGAAAGCCTGAAATTAAAAAATAATTCTTTAAATAGAATTACAAAATACGGTGCTTTGCTTTATAAGTAATTTTTGTTCTTACTAAAAAAATACGAATTCTTGTTTTTATTGAAAGAATAAAAATCGTTTTTCTTATTAAGAACATAAATTTTGGTCTCTATTACAAAGATTGCAAATTCTTGTTTCTATTTGAAAGATTACAAATCCTTGTTCCTATTAAAAATATCAATGTAACAAACTTCTTCAAGTAATGATCCCTTTCCTCTACATATTTCATCAAGCAAAATTTCATTAAAAACGTTGTAAAATTTAATATTTCATGTATATATTTCAGTTCTTATGCAACTTAGAAATTTAAAATGTGTCTGACAAAATTAGTTATGAAAATGTTCATCTATTTTATATTTTTATATTACTATTTAATATTTCCCTATTCGTTTTTTTTTTCAATAAAATGATAGAAAAGAGATAGATATTTCAATATTTAAACTTCAATAATGAAGTAAAGACATATAGAGACAGGAAGATAATGAAGTAATTGACTCATGGCCTTCTAGTGATACTAATACGTTAATGATAAAGTAAGATAAAATATAAGTTAAGACATAAACTAGCTAATTAACAAGAAACGCTTAATTTCCCAGGTGACTATCTACAGTTATTGCTTTGAAAAAAAACTCAATTGAAATTGTGACAAAATCATCAGTCTATCATTTCCGGGTGTTCTATATACGAAATCTTCGTACATTTATTAAGAATAGTAAGTTCATATCATGAATTAAGAACTATCTTATTTTATGTAAATGGATTACTCACCCAGTGGTAATTAGTGCTAAATACAATGCAAATAATGATGGTAGCGCGTGATAACAGTTATTGTTTGAAAAATGTGGAGAATCAGTGATTATGTCTGATGTTACAATTCTCTTATTTCACATTTGAATTAACTTATTTGAATTTCAACTGTTTTGTCCAATGTAAAACATCTTTTTCAGTGTCTCAACAGCCACATGGAAGACTACCTGTAGATTTTTAGACAGGATATGCTTCCTTTTTACGTGGTAGGGTTGTACGCCTTACGCCCAACAGTCATATTAGAACGGGAATGGATTCCGAACCACTACAAGCGTCCATAGTACCGCCGGGACTCAAACACGAAGCCTGTAACATCGAGCTCCAGAGATCTAGTCACTTGCCCATCAGGCCAGCATCATCAATATATCAATATATAATAATCAATATATTTCTTTAATGGCAGTACTATCCCTAATAGTATGTATCCCTAATAGACACTCTAAAAGGTATTATTTCTACCTGCACTATTCTAGAATACGCTATTTGCAATTTGAAGTACTGTATAGCATCAAAAGGATGTCAACTTTGTGGGTAGCATTAAATAGGGAATATTATGACAAGTGCTTAAGCATTTGGAAAGAATTTCTTATAAAATATCCAATAAATTTTTCAAAGAATTTTTTTTCAAAATGGTGTACTCAATATGTACTTGAAATGTTCTCAACCCTTCACAAAAAGATTAGAAGAGTAAGAAGTTTCTAACGTGTGAGAAGAGATTCACAAAAGAAATCCATAAAGAAAATGTATTTGTACCGAATGAAAAAGAATAATGCACAAAGATGCAAAAAATAAGAAATTGCGTGGTGTTAGATGCATTGATCCAAGTAAAGAAGGGTTTATTTACCCTTTTATATGTTTTTTCCCAATACTTGAAGCCTAGAGAGGAAAATTTCAGTTATGCTATTGTTTTTAAGGACATAAATACCATCACAAGATTGGAAATAAAATGTAGACTTAAAATCGAACATTAATTTCCTCAATTTGAATTAAATAAAAGGACAGTAAAAGTTTTATTATTTGAAAAAGTTTTATTATTTGAAAAAAAATAATAAATACTAATTTTTTTTGTGTTAATTGATATCATGTTGCCTATTATTTATGCCCACCACACATTAATCACCAATGGAACATCACGATGAGAATATTACTAGGATTAACTGCCTCGTATTTATGTGTTGATGGGAAAATATTGGAAGATTCACCAGACAGCCAGACTGTCGATGCTAGATACTCTACACACGTTGCTACAATTAGAATTGTGTGACCCTGATTCTAAAAGCAATGCCTGCCAGCGAATTCGAATCTAAGTCTTATTGCATGTTACTTTATAACTTGACTTGAGAATATCTTGACCTGGTGCTCTTGAGATATATATGCTCGCTGATGCTGCTTTATCTCAATTTATACAAATGCTGTTTAAAATATTACAGATAACAGCATTTGACGAAAATGAAAATAAAACCTTTATACAGGAACTATTTTAAAACGAGATTCTTGTTTTCATTGCAAATGGCGGATTACAAATTCCATTTTAAAAGAAAAGAATCGAAGAATCGTTGCTCGTACTTTCTAGCAACCAAAAGAAAATAAATAAGAATAAATTTGAAAAACGAAAGAAATGGATAAAACTTCAGATCAAATAAACCATAATATTTTAACAGCTGAACGATGATTAGAAAATATGAAGTACAACCGGTACTTGAAATGAAAAGTGAATAAGAAATAATAATCCCAGAAAAAAAAGTGGGGTACCCTATATTTTACAGGGTTATGAGATTTTTCACATATAACTCTAGCATATATTTCATATTTCATTCTATCATATATTTTATATCATTAATATAATATATAATTTTGAAATATCATTGCTGTCTTATAATATGCATTCTTTGGTATATCAAAGATCCAAGAGTAAGAAAGAACTTTATGTATCCCAAATCTCATTGTAGTTTGTTTCTTGGTTCTACATATTTCAAGATTGGAAACAAAATACGTTCAACTGTTTCCCGAGTTTTGCAGATAGGGCATAATGGATATGCATTCAGGCCAAATCTATGGAGTTTAGAATTACGATATGTCTTTGTGCGAAACCTGGATAGAAGAAATTGTTGTAACTGGTAATTATCCTGTTGTGTGAGGGTAAGGGGTATTTCCTTTATTTTTTGTATGAATCCAGGAATGGTAGATAACCCATCCCGGTCACACGGTCAGGTCCAAAAGAACCGGTCGGTTTGGTGGGATCCATCCCTTTTTTGGAGTTTTTGCGGGCAGAAAGGAAGACCCGTTGAAAGCAGAGCGAACGATCTACGATAGTGCGTGAGCCTGGCGCACAATTTTTGCTGCGAGAATGGCTCCAGGGATAATTTGTAATGGAGAGTTATGTCCATCTTTGGAATTGTCGGTGAGCATTTTTTTGGTAAAAAGGATATGAGGCTACTGGTACCCCACTGCCCACACACTCAAAGGAATATTTTCGATTGAGGTATGCGTGCGAAATATTATGAATACTTCTCTGTAAACATTTCTCTATAAACATTCTCAATAAAACTTTTTTTATTTTATTTATTCTGCCAAATATTAAAAATCCTAAATTTTATTGTAATAGTATTTATTCGTATTCATTAAAGGGTAAAAGTAAATTAGTTGTTTGTCCTAGTATTTATTTTAATTGCTTTTTATTGATGTTAATTCATTTGGCCGTCCTACGAGTATACGTAGACCAACGGCCCCATTTCTATGTCGGTATATTAACAAATATCTTATTTTCGATAATTAGGAAGAATTCTATGAGAAGGTTGAATTCCAGAGCATATTTTCTGCCTATCATGAGTTGTGAAAATCAATATTAATTTACGTATATGTAAACTTAATTAATATGCATGTATTTCATGTGATGGTACAGTAGATATACGATGTGTACAAGAATGTATTAGAAATACATAGGCAAGCATAACAATTTATTTTTGCTTATTTGAGAGGGGAAATCTATATTAATGTAGGTACATACCGGTTTTACTCATATGCCTTATGTTTCTAATGTGTTTTATGTATTTTTTCAATAGGTGTACGATTATACAAATATATGATAGAGATAATTCGCCATAGAAATCCATGTATGTTTATTTATCAATTTTTGAATTTGCAATCTAAGTGTGTTGTTAACTCATTTGGAATTTACTTCTCTCGATAATATTAGCCAATTGGCATTACAAATAATAAATTTTATTTAGATATGTATAAACTAATATTATTCATAACCGTAGTTGATATAGATCAATAAACTATACTTACGCTCATATTTTGTTTCACAACTTTTTTTTAACATTTCATGTATTTATTTGGTATATATAAGAAATATGAATATATATTTTATTTTTTCACAAGATAAAAACTTAAAAGTTCACATACAATCGTCGAGTCGAGTTTGACTCGATTTATTCTTTACTTGGTATAGAAATAAATTGAGAGGAAATAAAGCAGCAGAACAGCAGATGCAGTTTATTCAAAATTGCAATAGAACGAAATTTTAAATGGATTGATTTATCACATTTGTCCCCACTCACTTGAAATGAATGTAAGAGAGGATTTTTTAATCATAAATAAATAATAAAAATATAAACAAGTAATTGCCAATTACAAAAGATTTTATCTGTTATATTCCATTCTGTCTTCTGTTTAGAATTTTGAGACATTTGCTTTTCACTACCAAATCCATTAAATCTATCAACACTTTAAAAACCTTTCTTAGAAAACATCTCCCTGGATGTCACTTTTTATAAACTGGGGTAAAAGAGTAATACCTATCGAGAGAATATTTAAGTGAATCCATTTCGTTAACATGCCGTACGGAAGGCGTTCCATCAAAATTTACACCGAATCTACTCGGTTTTACAAAGCGAAGATAGCAACACAAGCAAGCAGCTGGAATCGAAGTCTGGTTGATGTGGAACTGAGATTATAGAGCTGATTATATTATATGAACACGGGGAGTTGAACAAATTGTTTTTGTATTTGCATTGTTCATATTTTATATAGATATTAATAGAATGGATTCACTCATTAATGCTTTTATCCATGAACCCACTTTATTGAATTACTGTCGAACCAATGTTATTACTATTGTTAAATACTAATTTTATAACAGAAGAGTCATTATTGCCTGGCCTCATCAAAATTTGAAACGAACAACTAATGCAATGACATTTTGAATGTTTGCATCTTTTACCACCAATTCCAACCTTACAGAAGGACTTTGAATTTCCTATAGATGTAGGAAGGATGGAAGATGCAGCCAGTACATGCCTATATATGTCTATTATATATGTGCTCACGATTTGTAACAACCAATAGGGCTAACCAATACAATCAGTTTGTTGTATGCCAAACTAGTACAACTAATAACCAAAACATGGGAATTTCAATGGTGCTTATCTAAATAGACCTATCTTGCTCTGTTTTGAAGTTCAAACAGCAAGGAACTTGATAAAAAAGAAATTTATGAACATTTCATATTTTATGTCGTATAAAATTTCGAAAAATATCTTAGTTTTGTACAACAAAGAATCCTCAGCTATAATAAATTATGATATACTGAAACGGAACCCAAAGAAATTAATTAACCTTTCTTCCAGAGCCCAATACACCTATAGCAATATCACTCCTTTCTTATAACTAGTTTCCACCCTTCCCACATCCTTTGAAAGTTCCCCGAGGAAAAGAGTTCTGTATCCAGCCACTTGGATTCCCATCAGGAAATGAAGACTCTGCAAAGTTTGCGCAAACACTTGATGCGAATGTTTCCGTAGACTAAGCTAACATTTTATTGATTCGGCGTAAACTGATAGCGAATCCTAATTCAAACACTAGAGCCCGGGTAATTGCTCGGACAACAACATCTCATGGGAAAAAGTCGCTCTCATATACAATTATAAGAGAGATCGATGGCTTTGGACCATCAACCTTCTTCTTCAAGAACAAGGAAGATATATTTCCAGAATCCCCCTTGTTGGAGTGTTACCGAAAGGATAATGTCCAGAAAATTCTTGGAGGAAAACATATCAATGGGTGGCTGGTGGTTGAAGTGTACTGTTGTCTTTCCTATAGAATTGCTTAAAATGGAAAATGATTCATACTTTTATAATTAAGAAAGCAAATTTGATTGTTGTAGTCACAAAGAAATAAGAAATATTAATTAAATTCTGATAGTATTACTATACAATGCAATATTATAAAATAGAATTTGTATTCATGCGTTTGCAAATAATAGAATACATAAAACTGATTGAAAAACCAACAATTAATGAAATTAAATGTATTTCTCTTTATCAAGGTTCTTCTGTTCTATTAATATACCATATATGACACTAGTATATGGAATAAGGCTCTGAATAAGAGGACAGCGCTCTGCATTTGTTTATCACAAGTCAAGGCGACGGTGATGGCCGAGTGATTGGAGCTCTGGCGCTCGGTACCACAGGTTTTGGTTCGAGTTTTCGGCAGTGCCATGGATACCTGGAGTGGTTCAGAATCCATTTAAAGCCGTAGGTATAGGTCTAATATGAATATATAGCTTTCGGCGTATGGCTGACAAACATTCCCGTAAAAAGACATCGGCACGGAACCAAGTCCGATTTCTACCTCCCCCTTTTCCCTCCTTCCCTGAGACCACATGGGTTCTTACACTTGATTTAGATGTTGCTGTATACCAAGTGGGATAAGAAACAACATATCATAAGGGTGAAAACACGGCAAACTTCCACGAGACATATTACGTTCATAATATAGTGTCTATATAGTAGCCAATTAGAATCAAATTAACTCACATGATAAATAATGAAAAGTTATTATTGAATTATATTACAATTTTAAAAACTAACACATATTTTATCAATTTGGTATATGATTAATTTATGTATATAATCGGTTTCCAGATTTTATTAAATAAAACGCTGTGAATTCAATATTAAATAGTAATTTAATATCAATATTATAACTATAATAATTCTAGTTTTTTTTTAATATTAATTAATATTTTATCTGATCATATAATAAAAATGTACATAATCATTTCAAAAATAACATAAATCCTTTGTCACTTTAATACACTGCTTCATCATTGCAATCTTAACATTTAATACAATAAACTTACTTTTAAGAAAATTTAAATTGCTCTACAAATTGTATATTTGATATTAAAGGACATTACTTGCCATCTTTCCACATGAATAAAGAATTTATACTCGTCATTTCATTTTCTAAACGTTAAAAAAACTATACATTTAAACTTCTACCTTGACATAAAATAATTGAATTTATACTTTTGTTATTATAAATTTCATTATGTAGTTATTAAATGTAAAACGTAATCGTAAAATTTTAACATACACTTTTAATAAAAAGGTTTTGTAGATTAAAGTAATTCACTAATTAATAAATGCATTAAAACCGTACTTTTGAATTTGCTGATAAAATATATCAATTTAATTAAATTCAAGGAAATATTGAATTTTTAATCGAAGTCGTTTGAAGCGAAATTTTGTATCAGAGTTCTCTACATTAATGAAACATATCTCATATCCTCTGCAATAAAAGTTCGTTATCTACTATTGTGGAAACTGCTAGCGTTTCTAAAAAGATGACGCAGGACCTCAAGACCTCATTAAATGACAATTTATTATAGAGTTATTTAAGACAATTTATTTAAACCTAACATTACATTTAAACCTTACTATTAAACCATAGTAATACCGTGGCATAAAATAATTGAATTTATACTTTTGTTATTATAAATTTCATTATGTTGTTAGTGAATTTAAAAAATAAAAATTGTGAAATTATAAGATACATTTTTATTAAAAGACTTTATGTACTAAACTAATTTTAATATTAATAAATGCATTAAAACTGTTTTTTGTATTTGTTAAAATGTATTAATTGAATTAAATTCAATATATTTTAAAATGAGAAAATGCATAATGAATTTTGAAATCGTGATAATGAATAATGAATTTTTAAACGGCAATCAATTTTTAAACCGTTTGAAGTTTTAAACCGTCGAAATTTTGAATCAGAGTTCCCTACATTTAAGAAACATATCTCGTGTCTTCTATTATAAAAGTGTGTTATCTATTATTTTGGAAAATGCTAGTGCTGCTAAAAAGATGTTCCATATTACCTCATTAAATGACAATTTATTATCCAGCTCTTTAAGAAAAATTTATGATTACATTTAGGCACCGCAAAGAATATTAATACGGAAAAAGTCATCCTAATTTAAGAAGAAAATTGAAGAAACCCCGAAACTGAAAAAAGAAAAAAGAAAAAAAAAGAAACACGTAAAAAGCGCTTAGATCAAGAAAAATAAGGCCAAAAAGAGTAGAATAATAACTTCATCTACGAGTTTCCAACAAAATGCTATTAATTATCATAATAATGAGTAGTTAACCATAATTGCTATGAAAAAACTAAAGTAAATAGTAGAGCTCTTTTTTTTTCTACATAGGTTTGTCCTTTCACTTCTTCAACGCTTTAAAGAGCTTTGTTTTTGTTCTTAGGGGTGCTACGGTGAAAAGCAAGGACAGCAGTAAATTGTAGAAATAAGACATTTTAAAAGGGTACAGTAAATTCTTTTTTCTTTTCCACAAAGCCATGTAAGAACTTTTTTTTACCTTCAAAATCTTTCCTTCGTTTTTTTTATACATTTTTGAGCAACATTTTTTACTGTTATTAATGCAATTAATAAATTATATTCCCTTTCTCGTTATTTTAACATAATTCTTTTTCGTGGAGTTATAACTTCAGGGAATCATTTATAAGATCTCATTCTATTTTCTTTAAGAATTAAATGAATGTTATCTTAACTAAAACTATTATTTTATTTAAAAAAATCAAATATGTTATTAAACCAATAAGTTTTACATTTAATATAGCATTTATTATATTTTATTTATTGATATTATATTATAATTAAAGTCCCACTTTCAAAAAGCGGTGAAAAAAAGATCCCAATGAGTTCAAAATTATTTTACTAAACTCGTTTTCAGTTGCCTTCAATTCTTATTTCTATTAGAATTTAAAAAAAAACATTATATCACGATTTTAATTCAGAAATGCACAATTTTTTCTAGTCAATACAATGAATCACTTGAAATAATGAATGGTATAAACAAAATATTGTATAGCGAATAATTGAAACAAAATGCACAATAACCAAATGATAAAACAAAATCATTACACATATGCTACTCCAATTAACTTCAAACTACTAAAATTACGACCTCGTAAACAATCGGAACAACATCTTAAGTTAAATGCCATAACGATTCTCATTAATTAAATGCTTAATTATTATTAATTAATGCTAGAAAGATATTGCTAATGAAAATGAAACATGTGGCGAACATTGTATCTTAATTCATATTTTGGTTAACTCTCATAATACTTTATCGAATTCTAAATTAATGTTTAAAATGTAATACATTTATGGAAGGTTATCAAGGGGTTTGTAACAATAAAGGTTCCTTTAAGCTAAAAGTATTCAATAAGCCATTTTAAATATAATTTAACGTTAAGTTGGTGTAAATACGAAAAGCTTTCTACAGTTATTATTTTTTATATTAAACAATTAAAATTATTTAATTAATTCAGGTAACAGGTTAATCACAAATGTCGTGTTATATAAATTCATGTAGTACGAAATTATACATTGGTTTCTATTCCAAAAATTATCAATGAAAATATTTTTCAATTAAGTGAAATATAATTCAAAATGTACTTTGCAAAGTAATTATTATTTTGTATATTGCTCAGTTTAAATTATTCATTAAATTCAGGTAACAGGATCTTCATAATGTGACCTTTCAGTCTTTCAATAAACATTTAAAGTTCCTCAAATATGTTTTGTTATATGTAGTACGAAATAAGTATTATGTATTATTCATGTAGTATGAAATAAAGAATTATTAGTAGTAAAGAAATATTTGTACTACAAAATAAAGAATTATTACAAAAATATGTAGGACACTATCCTAAAAATTGTAATAAAATTTTCAAGTAAGTAAAATGTGTTTATTTAAACAATAATTGATCAAAATTATTGTTTACTTTACATTTCAGGTAGATCCCAAATACAAAGTGACAGTTAAAAATAATGCATTAAATTTATGTAACAAGATCTTCGTAATACGATTTCCCCTCTTCAAATAAACATTAAGTTTCTCAAAAATGTTTTGTTTAATGAATTCGTGTAATGCAAAATAAAAACGATTACAACAATTTATATAGATCAATATCCCAAAAATTATAAATGAAAATAACAATATTTCAAATAAGTAAGATGTGTTTATTAAAAGAATAATTGCTCAAAATTATTACTTTATATTTTTAGGTAGATCTCAAATACGTCAAGCCATAGTTAAATATATTACATTAAATTTAGGTAATAGGGCCTCCATAATATAGCCTTCCTCTCTTCCAAAAACATTTTAAGTTTCTCAAAAACGTTTTGCTATATGAATTCTTGTAGTACGAAATAAAAAATTATTACAACAATATGTAGATCTTTATTCTAAAAATTATAAATAAATATAAAATATTTTCAAGTAAGTAAAATGTGTTTATTATAAAAATAATTGATCAAAATTATTGCTTCCTTTATATTTTTAGATAGATCCCAAATAAGAAGCGAGCAGTTAAAAATAATACATTGAATTTAGGTAACTGGGCTTCGACAACGTGCCTTCCACTATACGTGATCATTAGCTTCACACATTGTGTCCTTTTTTTATGATCCTTTTTAATATATATATTTTTTTTCTTCTAATGCAGTTGGCAAATAGACCGTGATCTTCGCCATAATGGCTGCACCGATGTTACTCACTTTGTATTACCCAGGGGACGCGTGTAACTTGATGGTAAGCTACGGACGCGGAGTAACAAAGCCCCCGTAGCGTTCTACGATCCTGTTAGGACCGGGACCTACGGCTTAAAGTGGATTCCGAACCACTACAAACACCCATGGCAAAGCCGGGATTTGAACCCGATACCTGTGGTACCGAACGCCAGACCTTTTTAATATTAAAATTATTTAATTAAATCAGGTAATGCTTTCCTCACAAATATAGTTATACATAAATTCATGCAGTGCGAAATTATTACAAAAATATATTGATTTCTATTCTAAAAATTATCGATGAAAAAATTTTCTCAATTAAGTGAAATATAATTCAAAATGTACTTTCCAAAGTGACAATAATTATTTATTTTATATTGCTCAGTTTTAATTATTCATTAAATTCAGTAACAGGATCTCCATAATATGATATTCCCCTCTTCAAATAAATATTTTAAGTTAATCAAAAATGATTTGTTACATGAATTCATGCACCACGAAATAAAGAATTATTACAAAAATACACAGATCTCTATCTTAAAAATTATAAATGAAAATAAAAATTTTCAAATAAATAAAATGTGTTTATTAAAACAATAAATGATCAAAATTATTGCTTACTTTATATTTTTAGATAGATCCCAAATACGATCGTCAGTTAAAAATAATACATTAAATTTAGGTAGCAAGATCTCCATAATATGATTTCCCTTCTTCCAATAAACATTTTAAATTCCTCAAAATTTTTTTATTATATGAATTCAGGCAGTAAAAAATAAAAAATTATTACAAAAACATGTAGGTCTATCCTAAAAATTATAAATAAAAATTAAATTTTTAAATAAATAAAATGTGTTTATTAAAACAATAATGGATCAAAATTATTATTACTTTATAATTTTAGATAGATCCCAAATACGAAGTGACAGTTAAAAACAATACATTAAATTTAGGTTTGGTTTGTCGCTCTACGGTCATTCTGTGCACACGAGGGTTAAACAGACCGGAGGGTTACTCCGAACCATTAACAAACATCCATGCCACCACCAGGTTAAATTTATTTAACTGGGCTTTTATAACATGCATTCCAATATACATGGTCCTTAGCTTCACACATTATGTCCTATTTTACAATTCATTTTTGAGTACGTAAAATACACAATGTCGTTCAATTTTTGAAGAAAAACAATTAATTGATTAAACAACACTTATTTCATTAATTTATCGTTCTGAAAGAAAAAATATAGCATAACGTAAGTTATATTTAATCGTTATACTGTAAAAAAACAAAGTTATTTAATTTACATTTTGTGTAAACTTAACCATGAGAATGCACACCTGGATAAAATGAGTTCTCCCAGGTTGAGACTGTAATTTACGGAAGGAAGAAGTTAAGTTTAAATAATCAAAGAAAATGGCTAGTTATTACTAACACTGATTAGCAGTTTGAGCAAAACCTACACATTTCAAAACTTTATTATGTTTATTAAATAACGTTTTCCAACAAGATAAACTTTGTTTCTCTCGTTTACTGTAGATAATTATCAACTACAGAAGTGTAATTAGCACTTTTTATTTTCCGAACCTGATTGTTTAAGTTTCAAAAATTATTATTTTGGCAAAACTCGAGTAAAAGATTTCTCTTTTGACTTGGGATTATTTCTGTATTTTGAATAATTAATGCTTTAGATAATCCTACTTTACATTACAAAAAAGTTTACAATTTTATTTTGAATTGAATGAAGGAAAAATAAGAATAAATTTGAAATGAAATTTAATTTATTCATTGAACATTAATTTAGAATATATATTTTATTAAAATTTATTATTAAGTAGCATTTTTTGTCATTGATAGAATACAGATTGAAAATAAAGTTATCAACCAGGTAACCAAACTATTAATTAGTCATTTTAAATTTACATTTGCTTTAGAAATATCCAAGCATGTTACTATTCTCTCCCAAGACCATTTTCACTTACAAGATATTAATTTAAAAAATTAATGAATGCCCAAAAAGAAATTGACTTTTTAAAATACTTTTACCTTCTTCAAGGGCATTAAAATATATGTGGTTTTAAAAATAAAAATTTTTATTACTATTAAAAGTGCAATTTATTCAAAAATTATTGATGATGTGAGACAATTATTTAATACAAATCATTTAATTGATGTGAGACAATTTTCATTTACAACACATTAATTTGAAAAATTAATCAATGAGTAAAAACAACATATATTTTAATAACCTTCTTCAAGGATATTGAAATATATGTTGTTGATGAAATAATTAAGGAGACCAAGTGATTTATTTCTTTACTTTAAAATTAATCTCTAAAAAGGGCAAGACAATATTAAGTAGTAGAAAAATTATTTTAATATAGATGGTTATTACAAGTTTAAATTTAGTTGCTTATAAAAATACTTGTACCTTACTAATGCATATTTATAAACTCTCGCAATAAATAACAAATTATTGTTACTTGCTTCCATTGTTTTACTTTATTTGCTTACTTACTACTATCTGTAACTACACAAAAACATCTAAAGTTTAAAGACACCAACTCAATGTCTGCTAAAAGCCTTCCCCTTTATTAGTATCAAGAAGAAAAATATATCAATATTTGAATTAAAAATGCTTATCATTTAAATACATAAAACAACATTCAAGACGTTTTTATTCCCATAAAACGACTACACTTGAATAAATTTCAGATTCGTCTTTATAGCTTCCTTTAAATTCGAATCTTTAAGTCGAAGAGTCCGTAATACTGAAAATAGATAACAGCATAAATCTTCTACGATGCACTGTAGTAAGTAACGAAGCAAATCAAATCAAGAAATGGCTGTAACTCAGTCGAAGATCGCTTTTAAATTTTAAAACAAATCTCCTCGAGTAAGGATGCTTTTAAATTTTTAACAAGATACGTCGGTGAACTTTTTTTAAAGAGTTTTCTACCTTATGGAATAAACCAAAGATTCAAGTAGGACAAAGATACTTAAGGATGACTTTATATATCTCCGAAAAAGAATTTATGATTCCTATTTTCGGCGATGTAAACAAGAACAATTAGTTTGTCAAATACTGCTCTTTGCTTTAGATTTATTTGTATTTGTTAAGATGAATCTACTTGCATAAAATAAAGCCATTATTTCGAAAGAAATTATGGTTTTTACTTTCAAGAAAAGCTTTTTTGATGACAAAAAATAGAACACTAAATCGTTCTCAAACGATTCAGAAAAGAATGTAAAATATGCTTTTATGTTTTATTCAGATTCTAATATGAACTCGGTTGAACTGTTTCATGTGAATTTCATTGTGATTTTTTTAAATGGTGATTTTTAACATATTAGTGTAATTTCAAACCGTATATAATAAAAAGAAAAGGTTTTTATGATATTTTTCCAGTCGGAGATATAAATAATGGATATGACTTCGCTTTCCAAAATTTTAATTAGAATTTTAAGACTGGTTAAGAAACTTCATTTGACTCTTCCAAACTGCTTTGAAATTTATGGCATTGGTTAATAGTTTTGAATTTTTTAATAATAAAGTTTCAATCTACACTTTCCTTCACTTTATGCTCCTTTGTCAAAATACTTGAAATTGAAGAACATATTTTGTTTCAATGTACGACATGCGATGAGTCAAGAAGCAGGCTTTAAAAATAAGATTTAGTAGTTACAAGTTACAGAAACAATATTTAGTTGCAAGATTACTTTTAGTTACAAGATTCTATCTTTTCCAAGGATATTCGAAATGACTATGAATTCTTATTACAAGACAGTACCAATAACTCATTTTCTGTGAATAGTTTCGTAACAATCTTTCTCATAATTTTCTTTTCTGTTGCTTCTTATTTGTAATAAGAGTTATTGAAAGTTTCAAATCATATTTCTGATCTAATTGATTTTCATATCATATTTCTAATGGCGTCACCTATTCATATCTTTTTTTTTTTTTTTAATTCTGCTTAATTCTTTTTTCTTTTGGTTGCCAGAATTATCACATTTCATTTAATTCATTCATGTCCAAAATTTAACATGAGGTCTATCAAACTTGAAAAGCTATCATGGATTAATGAATTGTGTGCTTTTTAATTGTTTAATTATACATTTTCATTCATCATTACAGTCGCAAGACATCATCACAAATTTAAATAACTTTCATTTTTGATCGATTATCTACAAACCCTTTTGAATAATTGTAATTAAAGTACATCAATATATTGACATATTTTTACCTAATACAAAAAATAGCCACAAAGTAACTATGGCTCACTCGTATTATTATTTATTAAATGAAAATGTTTAATCAAATTTAATTATCAGTTGAATAAAGCAATTTTTAATGATTAATTTTATGGTCCCAAAAATGTATTATGGCAGCATATGATTTATTAAGTGATTATTGTGAAGTACCTAAAGATCATTGTTTATTTATAAAATGTCTTAACGTGTAGTTCATTTATTATAAGTGCTCATTTTCTTTCAACGAATATTCTTCTAGATGTTCTGGTAAATTAAACGTATTGCTAGTATTTTTCTTGAAGTTGTAGTGCTGGTTTACTTTTCCAGATTTTATTTATTATTCAAACTATTCCTTTTCAAGCAGTTTCACTAACTTAACTGTTAAGAAACTATTTCAAATTCTCACTACATAAATCATCCACCCTACCAAGTTCGTAGCCACTTGATATAATCAATCCTTCTTCCGTGTGTCCAATGCTATGAGCTTTAGTTTACCACTTTCAGCTAACAAATTATTCTCCAATCTTCAGAAAATAGCCCGTGCAGAAACTTGTTACAACCGTTTCCTCCAAACTTTCGTGTGCATTAAATTTTCCATTAACAGAGTAACTTTCGAAAATAGCCTATAGTTCTTTTTATGTGTAGATATTATTATTTAAGTAGATATTTTACCTTGTATTATTTAAGTTCGAAGTACTAGTGCATTTTTATTGTGAGCAAAATAAATTATGTTAAAAAATAATTTTTACGCATTTATTTCACATCGAAATAGCAAATCAAATTATTTATACAGTTATAAATCTTAATCAAATATAACACTTCCCAGACTGATTGGTCCCTCAGTTCAAGTCACTGCTTTGAAAAACAAATAGATTCGGTGTAAAATATACCTTGCATTGCTTCATCGATAATGTGTCTTGCATTGCTTCATCGATAGTGTGTCTTGCATTGCTTCATCGATAGTGCGTCTTGCATTGCTTCATCGATAGTGCGTCTTGCATTGCTTCATCGATAGTGCGTCTTGCATTGCTTCATCGATAGTGCGTCTTGCATTGCTTATCGATGACATTTCTTGCATTGCTTTATCGATGATATATCTTGCATTGCTTCATCGATAATGCACCTTGCATTTTTTTATCGATAATGTACCTTACATTGTTTCATCGATAATGTACCTCGCATTTTTTCATTGAATGTACCTTGTATTGTTTATCTTGTATTACTTCATTCTGTTAGATAAGTATATTTCTGGTTTTCTTGGATCAAGAAATGGATGTTAGTTAGCCATGACCCTTCTTCTGGAATACATTATTCCTACACTATTTATATTAAACATCACATGATATTCAGTGAAATACAAAATCAGTTGAATTAAAAATCAACCAAAGAGCTATAAAGCCCAAAACCCTGCCATGCAGAAGAGATAAGATTGGAATCTGCTTAATGGCAGCGTTCATTTCAGTCACTACTTTCAAAAAAGAGTATACTCTACGGTGGTTGTAGTAATGAGTATAAACATCGCACATGGACATTCCGGCTGTCTGGCGCAAGGTTTCCTAGTCAAATACGTATTGAACTAACTCCAAAAGTCCTTACTTCATCATTAATAGGGTGCCGAAAGCATATATTAATAAGTCTCAAGACCCATTGATTAACAGCAACAAAGAGGACAAAAAAACATACACAAGATATAACTTAATAATTTTTTAAAAGAAAAAATTAGATATTCTGTCCTCGTCTCTGTGTAACTTCTGACTTTTAGAATATTAGATTGGTATTTACTTTGCCAATACGCTTTAAGTTTCTTTAGGCTGTGTGACTTTTTATTTTGCTTTCATACACAACATGATTATGGTCTAATTAATTCATCCCGGCAATCTAATTTGTCAGTTTCTATTTTTTTTCAATTATACGTATTATAAACGTTTTCATTCATTTTGTATACACATTTCTGAAAAATTGAATCAAGCATTTCAAAGCTTAATAAAATATGACAGAAAAAAATAATTTTATTTCTAATGAAATAATTAGAAATTAAGTTGATATCAAAGACATAAGTTATTAAGAGTCATTTCCACACGCCTTGCACATTGAAATATTAAATTTGATAAAAACAATGCACTAAAATTCTATTCAGAATAATTCTTATTTATTAAGTTGTCTATTAAATAAAAAGCAAACAACTCTCACTGTCTTAAATTTTTCATATAAACATTTTAAAAAAAATTATCGTTATTATGATTATTGTCAGGCACCAAAGGAAAACACATTACGTTAAATAGTACATGCGATTTAATACAATATTTAAATCCAATTTATAAAATATTACGAGCCATTTTTCAGTGGCATTGTAAAATACAAAATGGAATTGTTCTCATACAATGCGAATGGAGCACAGAAATAATTCAAGCAACTCAATAGAAATATTCAATACGCAAACAATTCTGTGCATCACTCTTTCATATCGTATGTGAATAAATATATTTTTCCTTCAAAATATATTTTTCATTTTTTTCAGCGGTACTACACTATTTCTGGAGCAAAAAAGGAAACGAAAACAAATCTAATGCATAACATAGGTTAAAAATTGCAATATTTCGTATTTACCCCAGGGGACCTCGGTTCCTTCTCCATACTTCACATCTGTGTCCCGAAGAAATCTCAATTTTTAAAGCACAATCAACCTTCGGATCTGAATTCTTCCAACGATTCCGATACGTCGATGGCAAAAACAACATACGCCAGGGGATATGAATTTTTTACAGGATTTAAATTGGTTAGATGCTATAACATATCACATCCGCGAAATATTCCACAATATATTTATGACAATGTTTTCATATAAATCGTAAAACAAACAAAGTCTCTCAATATATATATATATATATATATACATATATACACAGGAGATTATTTGACGTCTTTTTCTCGCTTGATGTGGGTGTGATATAATGTGCACAGAATTCGAGACTTTGTTTGAAATTAAATATATAGCCTGTCTTTTCTTTTTCTTTCGGGGAGAGCGGGGAAGACACTTTATTTTTCTATTTAGAGCTTTTTTCAATGCCATTCTTTGTTTAAACACGCTTTACATTCGATTTTAGAATGAAATTCTTCTGCATCTGTCAAAATTTGCTATGTAATTCTACAAAAAATAGAGTAAAAGCAACACAAGCAACCAGCTGGAATCAAAGTCTAGTTGATAAGTGGAACTGAGATTATGGAATTGATTATATTGTATGAGCACGGGGAGTTGAACAAATTGTTGTTGGAGTTGCTATTTTATATACATATTAATAAAAGGGATTCACTAATTAATTATCCATGATTATTCATGAACCCACTATATTCTATTACTATCAAACCAAAGCTATTACCATCGTTAATTACTAATTTTAAAATAGAAGCGTCACTATTGCTTGGAGTCATCCAAATTTGACACGAACAACTAATGCAATGCCTTTTCGAATGTTTGCATCTTTTATCACCGATTCAAACCTTACAAAAAGACTTTGAATTTTCTATAGATGTATGCAGGATGGAAGATACATGCCTATATATGTGTATTATACCCTGCACTTGATTTAAAAATACTTAACCAATAATATAACCAATGCAATCAATTTATTATATACCAAACCAGTACAACCAATAACCAAAACATGAGAATTTCAATGGTGCTTATCTAAATGCAAACCCATCTTCCTCGGCTTTTAAGTTCAACCCCCGAGGATCTTGAATAAAAACAAATTTATAAACATTTCATATTTTATACCATATAAAGTTTCGAAAAATATCACAGTTTTGTACAACAAAGAATCCGCAGCTATAATAAATTATGATATACTGAAACGGAACCCAAAGAAATTAATTAACCTTTCTTTCAGAGCCCAATACACCTAGCAATATCACTCCTTCTTTCTTATAACTACTTCCCACTTCCTTTGAAAGTTCCCCGAGGAAGAAAGAGTTCTGTATCCAGCCACTTGGTTCCCATCAGGAAATGAAGACTCTGCAAAGTTTGAGCAAACACTTGATGCGAATGTTTCCGTAGACTAAGCTAACATTTTATTGATTCGGCGTAAACTGATAGCGAATCCTAATTCAAACACTAGAGCCCGGGTAATTGCTCGGACAACAACATCTCATGGGAAAAAGTCGCTCTCATATACAATTATAAGAGAGATCGATGGCTTTGGACCATCAACCTTCTTCTTGAAGAACAAGGAAGATATATTTCCAGAATCCTCCTTGCTGGAGTGTTACCGGAAGGATAATGTCCAGAATATTCTTGGAGAAAACATATCAATGGGTGGCTGGTGGTTGAAGTGGACTGTTGTCTTTCCTATAGAATTGCTTGAAGTGGGAAAGGATTGATACTTTTATAATTAAAAAAGTAATTTGATTGTTGTGGTAACAAAGGAAAACGAAATAATAACCAAATTCTGAAAGTATTACTATACAATGCAATATTATAAAATAGAATTTGTATTCATGTATTTGCAAATAATCGAATAGATAAAACCGATTGAAAAGCCAACAATCAATGAAATTAAATCTATTACTCTTTATCAAGGTTCTTATGTTCCATTAATATACCAGATATAAGACTAGTATATGGAATATGGCTTTCTATAGAGGACAGTGCTCTGCATTTGTATATAACAAGGGAAGGCGGAGGACATGGGTGATGGCAAAGTGAATAGTGCTCTGGCACTCGGTGCCACGATTTCGGACTCTATTCCCAGCGATGCCATGGATGCTTGTAGTGGTTCGGAATCCACTTTAAGCCATAAATCACGGTCTAATATAACTGTAGAGAGTAGCGCTGACAACCCTACCCCGTAAAAGTCAACATCACGGAGCCAAGTCATACTTCTACCTACTGGTGCTCCATCACAACAGAAGTTGCCCCGCTAATTCCCTACTTCGATGAGACCACATTGGTTCTTGGACTTGGTTTAGATGTTGCTATTTACTAAGTGGGATAAGAAACAGCAATATATCATAAGGGTGAAAACACGGCAAACCACCACAAGACAGATTACATCCATATTATATTGTGTCACAGGTTGTATATACTATTTAAGGTCAACTACTTCACGTAGCCAATCAAATTAATTCAATGATAAATAATGGAAATTAGTTTTTAAAATGTTTTTGTAACTCAATAATAACACATATTTTGTTAGATTGTTATAAGATATGATTGATTTATGCAGATAATTTGTTTCCAGATTTTATTAAATGAAATCCCAGATGCTCTGTTATAAAATTTTATTATCTACTATTTTGGAAAATGCTAGTGTTGCTAAAAAGACGTTTCATATTAACTCATTATTTGATAATTTATTATCAAAGCTTTTTAAGACTTTTAAACAATACATTTAAACTCCTAATATGACATAAAATAATTGAATTTATACTTTTGGTATTATAAATTTCATTATGTAGTTATTGAATTTAAAAAATAACAACTGTTATGGTCTACGAATAAAACTGGACTGTAGAAACACAACTGCTTTATTCTAAAACCAAACGCACACTGCTGGCTTTACGTTTCTTTCTCCCTCCAGTCAGCTTAAGCCCACGCAAACAGTTACACGCAGATGTTTGCATTATCGAGTGTTGGCTTCCACTTGGATTTTTTTTTTTTTTTTTTTGACTATGCATATGGACCTATTTATCCATGAATCAACAATAATTTATTATAAAATTATAAGATACATTTTTAATAAAAGACTTTATGTATTTAAGTAATTTTTCAATTAAAACCATTTTCAATTTGCTGATAAAATAGATCAATTGAATTAAATTCAATGAAATAGTGAATTTTTAAACCGTTTGAAGCGAAATTTTGAATCAGAGTTCCTACTATACATTTAAGAAACATATTCCAGATCCTCTGGTATAAAAAGTTTGTTGTCAACTATTTTAGAAAATTATAGTTTCTCTAAAAAGATGTTCTATATTACCTCATTAAATTACAATTTATTATCCAGCTCTTTAAGAAAATTTATGATTACAGTTAGGCACCGCAAAGAATATTAATACGTGAAAAGAAAATAGAAGAAAGAAAAAAGAAGAAAGCCCGTAACTGAAAAAAAAGAAAAGAAAAGTAACACGTAAAAAGCGCTTAGTTCAAGAAAAATAAGGCAAAAAAGAGTAGAATAATAACTTCA
This sequence comes from Caerostris darwini, assembly GCA_021605075.1. NCBI lineage: Eukaryota > Metazoa > Arthropoda > Arachnida > Araneae > Araneidae > Caerostris > Caerostris darwini. The sequence continues at coordinate 29,576 of BPLQ01007753.1, forward strand.
TGTACGAGTTTCCAACAAAATGCTATTAATTATCATAATAATGAGTAGTTAACCATAATTGCTATGAAAAAACTAAAGTAAATAGTAGAGCTCCTTTTTTTTCTCCATAGTTTTGTTCTTTCACTTCTTCAACGCTTTAAAGAGCTTTGTTTTTGTTCTTAGGGGTGCTACACTGAAAAGCAAGGACAGCAGTAAATTGTAGAAATAAGACATTTTAAAAGGGTACAGGATATTCTTTTTCACAAAGTCATTTAAGAACTTTTTTTGCCTCTAAAATCTTAGCTTCCTTCTTTTTTTAAAAACTTTTTTGAGCAATATTTTTTACTGTCCTTAATGCAATTAATAAATTATATTCCCTTTGTCATTATTTTAATATAACTCTTTTTCATGAGGTTATAACTTCAGGGAATCCTTTATAAGATGTTATTCTATTTTCTTTGAGAATTAAATGTATGTTTTCATTTAAAGACTAAAACTATTATTTTATTGAAAAAAAATCAAATATGTTATTAATCCAGTAAGTTTTACCCTTAATATAGCTTTATTGTATTTTATGTTGCACTGATATACAGGGTGATTATAATTAAAGTTCCACTTTCAAAATACTGTAAAAAAAAATAAAAAAAACCTTTAGTCACAAGGAATTCAAAATTTAAACGCAATATACATGAAGAAGGAGGAAATGGTACAGTATCAAAAAAGTTCCAAAGTGTATTAATAAATGGCACTGTGAGTGGCATAACGAAAGGGAATTCTTCTGCCAGTTATGTTTTGAATTGAAATTACAACGTATTTGGCATGAGTTGCACATTAAACCAACTGTAGTGTTCAATGTGCTTGAATGTTTCTGTTTTTTTTTCTGAAAAAATTACTTCCAAATCATTCAACACTGCTAATGGAAAGCCCATCCACCCCGTCAAGGTCTTATCAAATTTGATAGAAAAAATCGATGGAACATTTTTTGATACCATACCGTTTCCCCCTGCTTCAAGTATCTTCAATTCAAATTTGAACTCATTGTGACGAATTGTTCCTTTTTTACAGCATTTTGAAAGTGGAACTTGAATTATTATAACCCTGTATTTTATCGTCGTTAATTTATTTTCATTTAAATATTTTTGCTAGTAATTATTTTAATAAACCCATTTTCAATTGTCTTGAATATTTATTGCCATTAGAATTAAGTGAAACACCATTTTAGTTCATAATTGTAAAAAAAATTTTATAGTCAGTACAATGTGTCCCTTAAAATAGTGAATGATAAAAACAAAATACTGAATAGCGAATGATTGAATCAAAATACATAATACTGAATGATAAAACAAAATCATTACACATATGCTACTCCAATTAACTTCATGCTACTTAAATTACGATCTCGTAAACAATCTGAACAACATCTTAAGTTAAATGTCATAATGGTTCTCATAATTAAATGCTTAATTATTATTCATTAATGCAGGCAAGATATTGCTAATAAAAATGAAACATGTGGCGAACATTGTATCTTAATTCATATTGTTAACTTTCATAATATTTTATCGAATTTTAAATTAATGTTTAAAATGTAGTACATTTATGGAAGGTTATCAAGGGGATTGTACCAATAAAGGTTCCTTTAAGCTAAAAGTATTCAATAAGCCATTTTAAATATGTTTTAACGTTAAGTTGCATTTAATACAAAATAATAACTTCAGAAAGCATTTTGTATATTAATCAATTAAAATTATTTAATTAATTCAAGTAACAGGTTAATTACAAATGTCGTTTTATATAAATTCACGTACAAAAATTTATTGGTTTCTATTACGAAAATTATGAGCTAAATATGTTGCCAATTAAGTGAAATATAATTCAAAATGTACATTCCAAAGTAATTATTATTTTGTATACATTTCTTTGTTTAAATTATTCAATAAATTCAAGTAACAGGGAACTCTATAATATGACCTTCTCCTTTTCCAACAAGCATTTTAAGTTAATCAAAAAAGTTTTGTTATATGAATTCATGTAGTACGAAATAAAGAATTAGTTAAAAAATATGTAGCTCTGTATTCTAAAAATTATAGACAAAAATAAAAAAATTTCACGTAAGTGAAATGTGTTTATTATAACAATAATTGATCAAAATTATTGCTTATTTTATATTTTTAGTTAAAAAATAGTTACATAGTTAAAAATAGCACATTAAATTTTGGTAACCTTACATAATATGCCCTCCTTTACGCATTCCTTTACACATTTACATATGCCCTCCTTTGCATATTACTTTACACATTACCCTCCTTTACATATATTCACAAATAATGTGTTACATAGTAGGAATTCGCACAGTACAAAATGGGGAAATATTACAAACGTATGTAGAATTCTATTACAATACATGAGATTCAGCATTAAGTTAACTTAAAGAAGCTTGGAATTTATTGCATTTGAAATGTTCAATCTAGCTTATATTTTTAAGTTAATAAAACTTTTAAACTGTATTTGACTGATCTGCCTATATGCTTAAGCATACTTTTCCAGAATATCATTTTAATGTTCATTGCTTAAAGATTTGTATAAATTTGTTTCTTACTAATTTGTATTTTACAATTAATTTCAGGTACATAAAAATACACAATGTAGTTAAATTTTTGAAGAAAAAAAATTTCATTGATTAAACAACACATATTTCATTAATTTGTCACTTTAAATGAAAAAATATAATAACATAACCTAAGTTATATTTAATCGTTATTCTGTAAGAAAAAAAGTTCTTTAATTTACATTTTGTGTAAACTTAACCATGAGAATGTACACCTGAATTAAATGAGTTCTCCCAGCTTGAGACTGTAATTTACGGAAGGAAGAAGTTAAGTTTAAATAATCAAAGAAAATGGCTAGTTATTACCAACATTGATTAGCAGTTTGTGCAAAACCTACAAAGCTCAAAACTTTATTATGTTTATTAAATAACATTTTCCAACAAGATCAACTTTGTTTCTCTCGCTTACTGTAGATAATTATCAACTACAGAAGTATAATTAGCACTTTATATTTTCCGAACCTGATTGTTTAAGTTTCAAAAATTATTGTTTTGACAAAACTCGCATAAAAGATTTCTCTTTTGACTTGGGATTATTTCTGTATTTTGAATAATTAATGCTTTAGATATTCCTACTTTACATTACAAAAAAACCCTACAATTTTATTTTAAATTGAATGAAGGAAAAATAATAATATATTTGATATGAAATTTAATTTATTCATTGAACATTAATTTAGAATATATCTTTTATTACATTTATTATTAAATAATATTTTTTGTCATTGATAGAATACAGATTGAAAATTAGTTATCAACCAGGTAACCAAACTAATAATTTTTAAGTGTTTAGTCTTTACTTGGGTATGTTTTTGTCATTTAAAATTTACATTTGTTTTAGAAATATCCAAACATGTTGCTATTCTCTTAAAAGTTTTTTTTAAGACAACAAATTGGTTGACCAAGTGAGATGTGAGACAATTTTCATTTGCAACACATTAATTTAAAAAAATTAATCAATGAGTAAAAACAACATATATTTTAATAACCTCCTTCAAGGATATTGAAATATATGTTGTTTTTGAAATAATTAATGAGACTAAGTGAATTATTTCTTTACTTTACAATTAATCTCTAAAAATAGCAAGTCAATATTAAGTAGTAGAAAAATTATTTTAATATAGATGGTTATTACAAGTTTAAATTTAGTTGCTCATAAAACATACTTGTACCTAAAATGCATATTTATAAACACTCGCTCGCTGTTTGCTAACTTATTACTGCCTATAACTAGACAAAAACATATAAAGTTTAACGACACCAACTCAATGTCTGTTAAAAGCCTTTCCCTATATTATTATCAAGCAGAAAAATTATATCAATACTTAAATTAAAATGCATACAGAAAACAACATTCAAAACATTTTTATCCCTATTCAACGACTACACTTAAATATATTTCAGAGTCCTCTTTGTAGTTTTCTTTAAATTCGAATCTGTAAGACGAAGTCTCCGTAATACTGAAAATAGAGAACAGCATAAATCTTCTACTATGCACTGTAGTAAGTAACGAAGCAAATCAAATCAAGAAATGGCTGTAACTCAATCGAATATCGCTTTTAAATTTTAAAGCAAATCTCCTCGAGTAAGGATGCTTTTAAATTTTTAACAAGATACGTCGGTGAACCTTTTTAAAGAGTTTCCTACCTTGAAGAATAACCAAAGATTCAAGTAGGACAAAGATTCTTAAGGATGACTTTATATTTCTCAGAAAAAGAATTTATGAATCCTAACTTGTACTATGTAAACAAGAACAATTAGTTTGTCGAATCTTTGCTTTGGAATTTTTTTTATTTGGTAAGATGATTCTACTTGCATAAAATAAAGCCAATATTTCGAAAGAAAATATGGTTTTTACTTTCAAGGAAAGCTTTTCTGATGACAAAAAAATGGAAAATTAAATCGTTCTCAAAAGATACTGAATGGGATGTAAAATAAGCGTTTATGTTTTATTCAGATTCTAATATGAACTCGGTTACTATTGAATACTTATTTTGTAAGTTTTTCATACTAAAATTACTCGTTTTATTTCCTTTAAATACATTTTTTTATCTTACTATTCTTAAAAATCCTTACTCGACTTATTATTTTTATTAATTTCATTCTCCAGTTCAAAATCCTAGATGTTATTTGCTTTTTTTTTCTAGTTATAAAAAATTCCTTTTATTACAGTTTTTCTAAAAATGTTATAGTACAATTCCTTTTATATTGTTATATAAAGATCTAAAATAACAATATAAACGGAACAATAATAAGTAAATAAGTTTGTGAAATAGTTCATCTAATTTAAAATTATGGAATTTTTATATTAATTAAAAATCGAATTGAGTTTGACTTTTTAAAATATAAATATGAATTATTTTTCTTTTTATCATAAACATATTTTTTGTTTTTAAGTCAAAATAATGACACACTAAAAATTGTTTTTTAATTTTAACCGTTTAATCAAAGAAATAAATTAATTTATCAATTGAATAGATCAATTTTTAAAATTTATTTTGTAAGCGCAAAAATGTATTTCGGCAGCATGGGATTAATTAAGTGCTTATTGTGCAGCAGCTAAATATCAGTGCTTATTTATAAAATGTCTTAACATGTAGTTCATTTATTGTAAGTGTTTATTTTGTTTCAACGAATATTCATCTACGTGTTCTGATAAATTAAACGCATTGCTAGTATTTTTCATGAAGTTATAGAGCTGGTTTACCTTTCCAGATTTTATTTATTATTCAAACTATTCCTTTTCAAGCAGTTTCACTAACTTAACTGTTAAGAAACTATTTCAAATTCTCACTACATAAATCATCCACCCTACCAAGTTCGTAGCCACTTGACGTAATCAATCCTTCTTCCGTGTATGCAATGCTATGGGCTTTAGTTTACCACTTTCAGCTAACAAATTATTCTCCAATCTTCAGAAAATAGCCCGTGCAGAAACTTGCTACAATCGTTTCCTCCAAACTTTCGTATGCATTAAATTTTCCATTAACAGATGAACTTTCGAAAATAGTCTTAGTTCTTTTTAAGCGTAAATAAACTATCATGTATTATTTAAGTTCGAAGTACTAGTGCAGTTTTATTATGAATAAAATAAATCAAGTGGAAAAATAATTTTTATGCATTTATTTTGTATTGAAATAGCAAATCAAATTATATATACAGTTATATTTTTACTCAAATATAATACTTCCCAGACTGGTCCGGCAAGTCACTGCTTTGAAAAATAAGTAGAATCCATGTAGAATGTGTCTTGCATAGCTTCATTCATAGTGTGTCTTGCATAGCTTCATTCATAGTGTGTCTTGCATAGCTTCATTCATAGTGTGTCTTGCATAGCTTCATTCATAGTGTGTCTTACATAGCTTCATTCATAGTGTGTCTTGCATAGCTTCATTCATAGTGTGTCTTGCATAGCTTCATTCATAGTGTGTCTTGCATAGCTTCATTCATAATGTGTCTTGCATTGCTTCATTGATGATGTATCCTGCATTGCCTCATTGATAATGTATCCTGCATTGCTTCATTGATTATGTATCTAGCATTGCTTTGTTGCTAGTGTATCTTGTATTTATCATTGATAATGTATCTTGCATTGCCTCATTGATTATGTATTTTGCATTGCCTCATTGATTATGTATCTTGCATTGCTTCCAAGATAATGTATCTAGCATTGCTTCCAAGATAATGTATCTAGCATTGCTTCCAAGATAATGTATCTAGCATTGCTTCAAAGATAATGTATCTAGCATTGCTTCATTATGTTAATTACGGATTTTTCTGGGTCTTTTTGTATAATTAAATGGACGTTAATTAGTTATGACTATTCTTCTGGAATACATTATTCCTACATTGCTTAGATTATACGTCGTACCATTCTCAGTGAAATACAAAGTCAGTAATGATTTCAAAAATCAACCAAACATTAATAAAACCCAACAAAACTGGTATGTAGAAGAGATCAGATTAGAATCTACTTAACAGCACCGTTCAATTTACTTACTACTTTCAGAAACGATTATACTCGATGGTGTTTGTAGTAGTGTGTATAAACATCTCGAATCGTCATTCAGGCTGTCTGGTATGAGTTTTCCTGGTTTTCTCTCATATGCCACTCAAATGCGGATTGAATTAATCGTTCCTTTATCATTCGTCAATGGAATGTCATAGGCAATATGTTAGTAAATCTCAAGAACCATCGATAAACAGCAGCAAAGAGGCCAACAAAAATTACAATAAATATAAGATTAATAATTTTTTAAAGATAGGATTAAATATTTTGTTCTCGTCTTTGTGTAGTTTCAGGCTTTTAGAATATTAGATTGATGTTTACTTTGCCAATATACTTTATCGTTCTTTGGGCAGTGGAACTTTTTATCTTGTTCTTTTGATAGGCATTGGCTCTTTGGCCAATTGGCTAGCTTTCTTGTCTTTGATACCACAGTCACCGGTTCGAATTCTGGTGACGTCATAGATTTTAGTTAGTGGTTCGGAATCCATGTTAAACTGTAGATTATAGTCTAATAAGCCTGACGTGTTTAAAAAATGGCCGTAGAGAGACAAACCAAATCTTACAGGTAACATGATTATAGTCTAATTTATCCAAGTAATCTATAGTAATTTGCTGTTGTTTCTTTTTTCCATATTATAAATATTTCATTCATTTTGTGTAAGCATTTCTGAAAAATTGATCAAATATTTCAAGACGTAATAAATTATAACAGAAAAAAATGAATACTCTCTCAAATGAAATAAGCAGAAATGCTGCATACACAGACATAAGTCGTAAATGGAATTCCCATAAAACTATACATTAACAAAACAATTATATTAAATTGGATACATTGTTAAATTATTACATTAAATTTGATAAAACAATGCACTAAAAATCTATTAAGAATAATTCTTATTTATGACGCTGTCCATTAAATAACAAACAACTCTCACAGTGTTTTATATTTTACATAAACATTTTTCTAAGAATGATCATTATTATATTTATAGTCAGTCATAAAAGGAAAACGCATTTCCTTAAATATTACATGCGATTTAATACATTATTTAAATCCAATTTATTGAATATTACGAGACATTTTTCAGTGACATTGTAAGATACAAAATTGTATTGTTTCAATACAATGCGAATGGAGCACAGAAATAATTCAAGCAACTCAATAAAAATATTCAATACGCAAACAATTCTGTGCATCGCTCTTTCATATCATATGTGAATATATATATATTTTTCCTTCAAAATATATTTTTCATTTTTTTTTCAGTACTACACTATTTCTGGAGCAAAAAAACAGCAAGCAAAAAAAAGGAAACGAAAACAAATCTAATGCATAACATAGGTTAAAAATTGCAATATTTCGTATTTACCCCAGGGGACCTCTGTTCCTTTTCCATACTTGCCGTCTGTGTCACGAAGAAATCTCAATTTTTAAGGCACAATCAACCTTCAGATCTGAATTCTTCCAACGATTCCGATACGTCGATGGCAAAAAACAACATAACGCCGGGGGATATGAATTTTTTACAGGATTTAAATTGGTTAGATGCAATAACATATCGCATCCGCGAAATATTCCATAATATATTTATGACAATGTTTTCATATAAATCGTAAAACAAACAAAGTCTCTCAATATATATATATATATATATATATACATACACGAGATTTTTGACGTCTTTTTCTCAATTGATGTGGGTGTGATATAATGTGCACAGAATACGAGACTTTGTTTGAAATTAAATATATAGCCTGTCTTTTCTTTTTCTTTGGGGGAGAGCGGGGACGACACTTTATTTTTCTATTTAGAACTTTTTCAATGCCATTCTTTGTTTAAACACGCTTTGCATTCGATTTTAGAATGAAACTCTTCTGTATCTGTCAAAATTTGTTATGTAATTCTACAAAAAATAGAGTAAAAGCAACACAAGCAACCAGCTGGAATCAAAGTCTAGTTGATAAGTGGAACTGAGATTATGGAATTGATTATATTGTATGAGCACGGGGAGTTGAACAAATTATTGTTGGAGTTCCTATTTTATATACATATTAATAGAAGGGATTCACTAATTAACTATCCATGAACCCACTACATTCAATTACTATCAAACCAAAGTTATTACCATTGTTAATTACTAACTTTAAAACAGAAGCGTCATGATTGCTTGGAGTCATCCAAATTTGACACGAACAACTAATGCAATGCCATTCCGAATGTTTGCATCTTTATCACCGATTCAAACCTTACAAAAAGACTTTGGATTTTATATAGATTCAGGATGGAAGACGCATGCAGTACGTGAATATACATATCTATTATACCCTGCACTTGATTTAAAAATACTTAACCAATAATCTAACCAATGCGATCAATTTATTATATACCAAGCCAGTACAACCAATAACCAAAACATGAGAATTTCAATGGTGCTTATCTAAATACAAACGCATCTACCTCGGCTTCTAAGTTCAACCACCGAGGATCTTGAATAAAAACAAATTTATAAACATTTCATATTTTATGCCATATAAAATTTCGAAAAATATCACAGTTTTGTACAACAAAGAATCCGCAGCTATAATAAATTATGATATACTGAAACGGAACCCAAAGAAATTAATTAACCTTTCTTTCAGGATCCAATACACCTAGCAATATCACTTCTTCTGTCTTATAACTACTTCCCACCCTTCCTACTACTTCCTTTGAAAGTTCCCCAAGGAAGAAAGAGTTCTGTATCCAGCCACTTGGATTCCCCTCAGGAAATGAAGACTCTGCAAAGTTTGCGCAAACACTTGATGCGAATGTTTCCGTAGACTAAGCTAACATTTTATTGATTCGGCGTAAACTGATAGCGAATCCTAATTCAAACACTAGAGCCCGGGTAATTGCTCGGACAACAACATCTCATGGGAAAAAGTCGCTCTCATATACAATTATAAGAGAGATCGATGGCTTTGGACCATCAACCTTCTTCTTGAAGAACAAGGAAGATATATTTCCAGAATCCTCCTTGCTGGAGTGTTACCGGAAGGATAATGTCCATAATATTCTTGGAGAAAACATATCAATGGGTGGCTGGTGGTTGAAGTGGACCGTTGTCTTTCCTATAGAATTGCTTGAAGTGGGAAAGGATTGATACTTTTATAATTAAAAAAAGTAATTTGATTGTTGTGGTAACAAAGGAAAACGAAATAATAACCAAATTCTGAAAGTATTACTATACAATGCAATATTATAAAATAGAATTTGTATTCATGTATTTGCAAATAATCGAATAGATAAAACCGATTGAAAAGCCAACAATCAATGAAATTAAATCTATTACTCTTTATCAAGGTTCTTATGTTCCATTAATATACCAGATATAAGACTAGTATATGGAATATGGCTTTCTATAGAGGACAGTGCTCTGCATTTGTATATAACAAGGGAAGGCGGAGGACATGGGTGATGGCAAAGTGAATAGTGCTCTGGCACTTGGTGCCACGATTTCGGACTCTATTCCCGGCGATTCCATGGATGCTTGTAGTGGTTCGGAATCCACTTTAAGCCATAAATCACGGTCTAATATAACTGTAGAGAGTAGCGCTGACAACCCTACCCCGTAAAAAGTCAACATCACGGAGCGAAGTCATACTTCTACCTACTGGTGCTCCATCGCAACAGAAGTTGCCCCGCTAATTCCCTACTTCGATGAGACCACATTGGTTCTTGGACTTGGTTTAGATGTTGCTATTTACTAAGTGGGATAAGAAACAGCAATATATCATAAGGGTGAAAACACGGCAAACCACCACAAGACAGATTACATCCATATTATATTGTGTCACAGGTTGTATATACTATTTAAGGTCAACTACTTCACGTAGCCAATCAAATTAATTCAATGATAAATAATGGAAATTAGTTTTTAAAATGTTTTTGTAACTCAATAATAACACATATTTTGTTAGGTTGTTATAAGATATGATTGATTTATGCAGATAATTTGTTTCCAGATTTTATTAAATGAAATCCCAGATGCTCTGTTATAAAATTTTATTATCTACTATTTTGGAAAATGCTAGTGTTGCTAAAAAGACGTTTCATAATAACTCCTTATATGATAATTTATTATCAAAACTTTTTAAGACTTTTAAACAATACATTTAAACTCCTAATATGACATAAAATAATTGAATTTATACTTTTGGTATTATAAATTTCATTATGTAGTTTTTGAATTTAAAAACTAACAACTGTTATGGTCTACGAATAAAACTGGACTGTAGAAACACAACTGCTTTATTCTAAAACCAAACGCACACTGCTGGCGTTACGTTTCTTTCTCCCTCCAGTCAGCTTACGCCCACGCAAACAGTTACACGCAGATGTGTGCATTATCGAGTGTTGGCTTCCACTTGGATTTTTTTTTTTTTGACTATGCACATGGACCTATTTATCCCTGAATCAACAATAATTAATTGTAAAATTATAAGATACATTTTTAATAAAAGACTTTATGTATTTAAGTAATTTTCGAATTAAAACCTTTTTCAAATTGCTGATAAAATGTTTCAATTAATTTAAATTCAATGAAATAATGAATTTTGAAACCGTTTGAAGCGAAATTTTGAATCAGAGTTCTTTACATTTAAAAAACATGTCTCATATCCTTTGATATAAAAGTTCGTTATCTACTATTATGGAAAATGCTAAAAGAGATGTTCTATATTACCTCATTAAATGACAATTTATTATCCAGCTCTTTAAGAAAAATTTATGATTACAGTTAGGCACCGCAGAGAATATTAATACTTGAAAAAGTCATCCTAATTTAAGAAGAAAATAGAAGAAAGCCCATAACTGAAAAAAAAAGAAAAGGAACACGTAAAAAGCGCTTAGTTCAAGAAAAATAAGGCAAAAAAGAGTAGAATAATAACTTCATCTACGAGTTTCCGACAAAATGCTATTAATTATCATAATAATGAATAGTTAGCCATAATTGCTATGAAAAAACTAAAGTAAATAGTAGAGCTCTTTTTTTTTTCATAGGTTTGTTCTTTCACTTCTTCAACGCTTTAAAGAGCTTTGTTTTTGTTCTTAGGGGTCTTGCGGTGAAAAGCAAGAACAGCAGTAAATTGTAGAAATAAGACATTTTAAAGGTTACAGTACATTCTTTTTCTTTTTCACAAAGTCATTTAAGAATTTTTTTTTACCTTCTTTTACCTTACTTCGTTTGTTTTTTTATACTTTTTGTAGCAACATTTTTTTACTGTCCTTAATGCAATTAATAAATTATAGTCCCTATGTCCTTATTTTAATATAATTCTTTTTCGTGGAATTATAACTTCTGGTAATCTTTTATAAGATCTTATTCTATTTTCTTTGAGAATTAAATGTATGTTTTCACTTAAAGACTAAAGCTATTATTTTATTTAAAAAAAAATCGAATATGTTATTAATCCAATATGTTTTACCCTTAATATAGCTTTCATTGTATTTTATGTTGTATTGATATACAGGGTGATTATAAAAAAAAGAACCATTCATCACAATGAGTTCAAATTTAAACTGAAGATACTTGAAGAAGGGGGAAACGTTATGGTATCAAAAAAGCTCCGAAGTGCAGCAACAGATGGCGCTGTAAGCGGTACAAAGAAAGTAAATTGGACTGCAAGGGATATTTTGAATTGAAATTACAACATATTTGGCATTAAACCAACGACCACAACCACATTAACCACCCCATTTGGCAATCACATTAAACCAACTATATGTTCAATGTGCTTGAATGTTTCTGTTTTTTACAGAAAAAATGACTTCCAAATCATTCAACAGTTGTGATACTGACAGTGGAAAGTCCACCACGACATGGTCATAATAAACTGGATAAACAAAATCGATGGAACTTTTTTTTGATTTTTTTGATGCCATACCGTTTCCCCCCTTCTTCAAGTATCTTCAGTTCAAATTTGAATTCATTGTGACGAATGGTTCTTTTTTGACAGCATTTTGAAAGTAGGACTTAAATTATTACTGCCTTGTATTATCATCGTCGTTGGCACAACAGTCCAGTGTGGGCCAAGGCCGTCTTCCTACTGGTAGATTTTGAGACGAGAGATGTTTTTCTTTTTATGAGGTAGGGTTTTCATCTCTACCCCCAACAGTCATATAAGACCAGGACCTACGGCTTAAAGTGGATTCCGAACCACTACAAACATCCATGTCACCATAGGGACTTGAGCCCGAAGCCTGTTGCTCCGAGCGCCAGAGGACTAGTCACTCGGCCACTCAGGCCCCCACCCTGTATTATATCGTCGTTGATTTATTTTCATTTAAATGTTTTTGTTCATAATTATTTTACTAAACCTGTTTTCAGTTGCCTGAAATATTTATTGCTATTAGAATTAAACGAAATATATTATATCACCATTTTAGTTGAATTGAACAATTTTTTTCTAGTCAATACAATGAATCACTTGAAATAATGAATGAATCAATCAAAATATTGAATAGATAATGATTGAGCCAAAATACAGAATAGCGAATAATTAAAACAAAATACACAATACCGAATGATAAAACAAAATCATTGCACATATGCTACTCCAATTAACTTCAATCTACTAAAATTACGATCTCGTAAACAACCTGAACAACATCTTAAGTTAAATGTCATATTGGTTCTCATTAATTAAATGCCTAATTATTATTAATTAATGCTAACAAGATATTGCTAATAAAAATTAAACATGTGGCGCACATTGTATCTTAATTCATATTTTGGTTAACTCTAATACTATTTTATCGAATTCTGAATTAATGTTTAAAATGTAATGCATTTATGGAAGGTTATCAAGGGGTTTGTAGCAATAAAGGTTCCTTTAAGCTAAAAGTATTCAATAAGCCATTTTAAATATAATTTAACGTTAAGTTGCTCTTAATACAAAGTGCTTTCTGAAGTTATTATTTTTTATGTTAATCAATTAAAATTATTTAATTAATTCTGGTAACAGGTTTCTCACAAATGTCGTGTTACATAAAATCATGTAGTATGAAAATATATATTAGTTTCTATTCCAAAAATTATCAATGAAAGTGTGTTTTAAATTAAGTGAAATATAATTCAAACTGCACTTTCTAAAGTAAGTGTTAAATTATTGAACTTTGAATTTTTTCATAAAATTAAGATAACAGGTTCTCCGTAATATGATGTTCCCCTATTCTAATAAACATTTTAAATTTCTCAAAAATATTTTGTTATATAAATTCGTGTAATACTAAATAAAGAATTATAACAAAAATACGTAGGTCTCTATCCTAAAAATTATAAATATATTTTTTTTTTTTTGAGTAAATAAAATGTGTTTATTAAAACAACAATTGATGAAAATTATTGCTTACTTTATATTTTTAGGTAGATCCCAAATACAAAGCGATAGTTAAAAATAGTAACCGTGCTTACGTAATATGTCTTCCTATACACATGACTGTTATCTTCTTTACAAATAATGTGCTATATTGATTAGTGTAGTACGAAATGGAGAAATATTACAAAAGTATGTAAAACTCTATTCCGAAAATTATAAACGAAAAATAATTTTTTCAATTAACTTAAAGATGTCAAGGAATTAATTAAAATTATTACTTATTTTATATTTTTGGTAGATTCCAAAAATACATTTAGGCATGAAACATTTACAAATATTCAACAAAATTATTACTTGAAAATTATGCTACAAAAAATAATTACATGTTTCTTTCTTCAGATCCTTAAAACTGATGTAAAGGCAACGTCCATATAATACAGATTCCAGCAAAGCGCTATTGCTTTAAACAGTTTCCGGAATTAGAAAAAATTGCTGTATAAACTAACATTCTACTGTTTGCCTCTAACATTGCTAAATATTTGTTAAATATCCTCCTATAACTAATCATTCTTGTATCAATTTTTGAGAAATATCTGTGCTATAAAGGAGTAGAGTTTTCAAAAGCAAATACTATAGTTTAGATATACCTTATTAGAATCAATATACCGTATTAGAGCTCCTTGCCGACACTTAAATATTATTTAAAATTCCAAAGAGACGAAAACATTATTATGGAAAAAATTGAATTCTTATGCGGATTTCCCATTATTCGGGCATACATTATTCCCATATATATACAATATGCATAATTCCCATATTTCCCACATATTAATATAAATAATTCCCATTATTGGAATGCATAATAAGCATAGTTCCCTCTCATTAGGTTTAAATTAATATTAAAATTTTTTATAAATAATATTAAATTTCCTTTTTTTTAATTTCTTTTAGAATTATTTTGTAATTCTTAACAATCTCTGTCAATAGTAAAAAAAGTGTACGTTATTAGATTCGGTGATAATGTGCACAGTTAGGGTGACGATAATTTTATTTATTAAAGACTGTATATTATATTTTCAAATTTGATTTATTAAACTTTAAATTACTCTAAAGTGACATTTACAATACATGAGATTCAGCATTAAGTTACCGTAAAGAAGCTTGGAATTTATTGTATTTGAAATGATCAATCTAGCTTATATTTAAGTTAGTAAACTTTTAAGCTGTATTTGACTTATCTGCCTACATGCATAAGCATACTTTTCCAGAATATGATTTTAATGTTCATTGCTCAGAGATTTGTATAAATTTGTTTTTTACTAATTTCTATTTTACAATTAATTTCAGGTACATAAAAATACACAATGTAGTTGAATTTTTGAAGAAAAAAAATTTAATTGATTAAACAACACATATTTCATTATTGTGTCCCTTTAAATGAAAAAATATATAATAACACAACCTAAGTTATATTTAATCGTTACTCTGTAAAAAAAAAGTTCTTTAATTTACATTTTGTGTAAACTTAACCATGAGAATGCACACCTGGATCAAATGAGTTCTCCCAGCCTGAGACTATAATTTACGGAAGGAAGAAGTTAAGTTTAAATAATCAAAGAAAATGGCTAGTTATTACCAACACTGATTAGCAGTTTGTGCAAAAACTACACATTTCAAAACTTTATTATGTTTATTAAATAACATTTTCCAACAAGATAAACTTTGTTTCTCTCGCTTACTGTAGATAATTATCAACTACAGAAGTATAATTAGCACTTTATATTTTCCGAACCTGATAGTTTAAGTTTCAAAAATTATTATTTTGGCAAAACACGCATAAAAGATTTATCTTTTGACTTGGGATTATTTCTGAATTTTGAATAATTAATGCTTTAGATATTCCCACTTTACATTACAAAAAAGCTTACAATTTTATTTTGAATTGAATGAAAGAAAAATAATAATAAATTTGAAATGAAATTTAATTTATTCATTGAACATTAATTTAGAATATATTTTTTATTACATTTATTATCAAATAATATTTTTTGTCATTGATAGAATACAGATTGAAAATTAGTTATCAATCAGATAAACAAACTATTAGTTTTTAAGTGTTTAGTCATTACTTGGGGATGTTTTTGTCATTTAAAATTTACATTTGTTTTAGAAATATCCAAGCATGTTACTATTCTCTCCCAAGTTTATTTTTACGACAACAAAGTTAAGCTAATTGGTTGACCAAGGGAGATGTGAGACAATTTTCATTTACACCCCATTAATTAAAGAAATGAATCAATTAGTAAAAACAACTTATATTTTAATAACCTTCATCAATGATATTGAAATATATGTTGTTTATGATATAGTTAAGGAGACCAAGTGATTTATTTCTTTACTTTAAAATTAATCTCTAAAAATGGCAAAGACAATATTAAGTAGTAGAAAAATTATTTTAATATAGATGGTTATTACAAATTTAAATTTAGTTGCTTATAAAAATACTTGTACATTACTAATGCATATTTATAACTCTCGCAATAAATAACAAATTATTGCTAATTGTTTCCTTTGTTTTATTTTATTTGCTTACTTATTACTGTCTGTAACTAGACTAAAACATCGAAAGTTTAACGACACCAACTGAATGTCTGCTAAAAGACTTCCCTTTTATTAGTACAAAGAAGAAAACTATATCATTACTTAAATTAAAATGCTTATCATTTCCATACATAAAGCAACATTTCAAAAACGTTTTTATCCGTATTCAACGACTGCACTTGAATTTATTTCAGAGTCCTCTTTATAGTATCCTTTAAATTCGAATCTTTAAGACGAAGTCTGCGTAATACTGAAAATAGATAACAGCATAAATCTTCTACGATGCACTGTAGTAAGTAACGAAGCAAATCAAATCAAGAAACGGCTGTAACTCAGTCGAAGATCGCTTTTAAATCTTAAAACAAATCTCCTCGAGTAAGGATGCTTTTAAATTTTTAACAAGATACGTCGGTGAACTTTTTTTAAAAAGTTGTCTACCTTGCGGAATAACCAAATATTCAAGTAGGACAAAGATTCCTAAGGAGGACTTTATATTTTTCTGAGAAGAATTTAGGAATCCTATTTTGGGCGATGTAAACAAGAACAATTAGTTTGTCGAATACTGCTCTTTGCTTTTGGTTTTTTTATATGCTAAGATTATTCTACTTGCATAAAATAAAGACAATATTTCGAAAGAAAATGTGGTTTTTACTTTCAAAGAAAGCTTTTTTGATGACAAAAAAAATGGAACACTAAATAGTTCTCAAACGATTCTGAATGGGATGTAAAATATGCGTTTATGTTTTATTAAGATTCTAATATGACCTCGTTTGAACTGTTTCATATGAATTTCATTGTGATTTTTTAAAATGGTGATCTTTAGCATATTAGTGTAATTTTAAACTATATATAATACAAACAAAATACTTCTATGATATTTTTCCAATTGAAGACATAAATAATGGATATGACTTAGCTTTCCAAATTTTAACCAAAATATAAAGACTCATTTTAAATCTTTCTTCGATCCTTCCAAACTGTTTTGAAATCTTTGGTATTGGGTAATAGTTGTGAATTTTTGTAATAATAAATTTTAATTTACACCTTCATCTTTATTTATATCTTCAATTGGAAAAATATCATAAAAACTTCTGGTTTGTATTATATACAGTTTATGCCTGTTTTGCAAAACATTTGAAATTGAAGGACATAATTTGTTTCAATGTAAGAAATGCGATTAATCAAAAACATGCTACAAAAATCTTTTAGTTAGAAGGTTCTGTCTTTTGCATGGATAGTCAAAATGCCTGTGGATGCATGTTACAAGACTATAATAATATTTCATATTCTGGGAAAAGTCTCGCAATTTACTTTAATTTTGTTTCTTGTTTGTAATAAAAATTATTGAAAGTTTCTAATCCGCTTTCCAATTTTATACTGTTGTGATCTAGTTGATCAATAGCTTTACCTATTCTTAACAGTTTTATTTTTATTCTACTTAATTATTTCTTTTCTTTTGGTTGGCAGATATACTGTGCATTATTTCATTTAATTCAGAGTCATGTCCAAAGTTCAACAGGGGATCTATAAATTTTGGAAGACTATAACGAATTAATGAAGTTTGGGCTTTTTAATTGTTTAATTATAAATTTCCAATCATCATCACAGAGCCCTTTATTTTGATAACATTTTGACAAACTGATATAAAGCAAGATTTGCAAGCCTATATCTCAAAACCACCTAGTAAAATCAAATTGAAATCAACCTACCCTTGTTTTTGGTAGATTATCTCTAAGCAAAATGAAAATGAAATATTAAATGAAATTAAGCAAAAATATGTAAATAGATTGATATAATACAAAACAATAATAGTAGCACAAAATAAGTATGGTTAACTCGTATTATCGGGTATAAGTCTTATCTGCACTGGGAGTTCTAAAAGAAATTATTTTCTACTAACAACAACACTTTCTTACTACGTTTAAGTTATTATTGAATAACAATTTTATAAGCATTTCGTACTAAAATTACGAGTTTTATTTCCTTTGAAAGCATTTTATCTTACTATTCTTAAAACTCGTCACTCAACTTTTGATAGTTATTAATTTCCGTCTTTAGTTCAAAATCTGCATTTTCTGGACGTTATTTGAATATTTCTTTCTAGTTATAAAAATTCCTTTTATTGCATTATTTTTCTAAAATTGTTGTAGTAAAATATTTCAATTATTTCAATTCCTTTCATATTGTTATATAAAAATCTAAAATAACAATATAAAAGGAATAATAATAAGTAAATAAGTTTAGGAAATAGTTCATTTAATTTAAAATTATGGAATTTTTATACTAATAAAAAATCGAAATGAGTATTACGTTTTTAAATTCAAATATGAAAATTTTCCGTTATATCACAAACATATTGTTTGTTTCTAATTCAAAATAAAGATACAATGAAAATTGTTTATTAACTGCAACCGTTTAATCAAAAAAATAAATTTAATTATCAGTTGAATCGAGAAATTTTTAGAGATTTATTTTTTTGCACAAAAATGTGTTATGGCAGCAATGTATTATGATTTCTTAAGTGCTTATTGTGCAGCAACAGAACACCAGTGCTTATTTATAAAATGTCCGAAAATGTAGTTCATTCATTATAAGTGCTTATTTTCTTTCAACGAATATTTATCTAGATGTTCTGGTAATTTGAGTGCATTGCTAGTATTTTTTATGAAGTTATAGTGTTGGTTTACTTTTACAGATTTTATTTCTAATTCAAACTATTCCTTTTCCGGCAATTTCACTAAATTAACTGTTATGGAACTATTTCAAACTCTCACTACATAAATCATCTACCCTACCAAGTTCGTAGCCACTTGATGTAATCCATCCTTCTTCCGTGTATGCAGTGCTATGGGCTTTAGTTTACCACTTTCAGCTAACAAATTATTCTCCAATCTTCAGAAAATATCCCGTGCAGAAACTTGTTACAACCGTTTCCTTCAAACTTTCGTATGCATTAAATTTTCCATTAACAGAGGAACTTTAGAAAATAGCCTATAGTTCTTTTTAAGTACAGATAAACTACCGTGTATTATTTAAGTTCGAAGTGCTAGTGCTGTGCATTTATTGTGAATAAAGTAAATCAAGTTAAAAATAATTTTTACACATCTATTTTGCATTGAAATAACAAATCAAATTATCTATACCGTTATATTTTTACTTAAATATTACACTTCCTCGACTGCCTGGTCCTTGCGTTCAAGTCACTGTTTTGAAAAACAAGTAGATTCGATGTAGAATGCATCTCTCATGGCTTCGTCAATATTGCTTCTCGCATGGCTTCGCCGATAATGTACCTTGCATTGCTTCATCGATAATGTACCTTGCATTGCTTCATCGATAATGTACCTTGCATTGCTTCATCGATAATGTATCTTGCATTATTTCATTCTGTTAGGTAAGTATTTTTCTGGTTTTCTTGAATAAACAAATGGATGTTAGTTAGCCATGACTAATCTTCTCGGATGCCTTATTCCTACACTATTTATATTATACATCATATCAGTCTCAGTGAAATACCAAGTCAGTAATACACAGTCCAGTCACATTAATGTGACCACCTATCAAAAGCCAGAATAACTACCTTTAGCAGATCGAACCGCTGTGAGACGTGCATGAAGAGAGTCAAATAGGTTTCTGAAGGAGTTCACTGGGATGTTGAGCCATGACTCCAGTGTTGTGGCCACCTGCGCTAGATTACGCGGGTGAGGATCCATGGCGCGAACAACTCGATCGAGATAGTCCCACAAATTCTCGATTGGGTTTAAATCCGCTAAGTTTGCTGGCCAGGGAGTACGGTAAACTCATTCTGGTGCTCTTCGAACCACGCACATACATTGCGAGCATTGCATACATTCTGTGGAAAAATAATTCGCATGTAGGGGTGGGAATTGTCCGCAAGGACAGATGCGTACTTGTGCTGATCCATCGTGCCTTCCACAATGATGAGTGCACCCAGTGAATGCCAGGAAAACATTTCCTAAACCATAATGCTCCCTCCTCCAGCTTGGATCCTTCCGGCAATTGTTGCAGGGTTTTTGCTTTCAGACGTTTCACGCCATATACGCCAATGTCCCCTGTCCGTGATTTATCGGGAAAAGCCACCTGTCGCCACTCTGTTGACGTCCAGTTTCGTTACTCAAATTCCAGCCTTCGTTGCCGATGAACAGCAGTCAGCATAGGTGCATTAATCAGGCATCTGCTGCGGAGGCCCATGAGCAGCAACGTTCGCCCCTTGGATCATCTGGGCTGTCAGTTGCTCAACAGCTACACGTCTATTCGCCCGAAAGCATTTCCGTAGCCTTCGTTCGCCTTTATCATCTATAGCCCATGGTGCAACATATGTGCCACGCCGCTGATTTTTGGTAGTGATATTTTGCCATGCACGGTATACTTTTACCACAGCGGCACTCGAATAGTTCACAAAATTAGCCGTTTCCGAAATGCTTCCACCCTTGGCCCGAAAGCCAATAATCATGCCCTTTTGGACGTCGGATAAATCACTACGTTTCTGCATTACGCCAACGATTGAAATACTTTCCGATGCCATAGGACAACCTTTATATACACTCAACTGCAATGCGCTTCTACCTGACTTTTCTGATTGGTTATTTCACATTGACGTTGAAAGTAGGTGGTGGTCACATTAATGTTACTGGACTGTGTAATTTCAAAAATCAATCAAAGAGCAATAAGACCCAATAACACTGGCATAGAGAAGGGATCCCATTGGAATCTGCTTAATAGTAACGTCCATTTTAGTCACTATTTTCAGAAACGAGTTTACTTGATGGCGGTTGTAGTAATGCGTAGAAATATCTCGCATCGACATTCAGGCTGTCTGGTACACGTTTTCCTGGTTTTCTCTCATATTGAAGAGAATTTCCATATACCTCGTACTTTGCTATATTAAATTTGATAAAGCAATGCACTAAAATTATATTAAGAATTATTCTTGTTTATTACGTTGTCTCTTTAATAAAAAGCAAACAACTCTCACTGTGTTTTATATTTCACATAAACATTTTTCAAAGAATGATCGTTATTACGCTTATTGTCAGTCATAAAAGGAAAACACATTTCCTTAAATATTACATGCGATTTAATACATTATTTAAATCCAATTTATTGAATATTACGAGCTATTTTTCAGTGGCATTGTAAGATAAAAAATTGTAATGTGTCAATACAATGCGAATGGAGCACAGAAATAATTCAAGCAACTCAATAAAAATATTCAATACGCAAACAATTCTGTGCATCGCTCTTTCATATCATATGTGAATAAATATATTTTTCCTTCAAAATATAGTTTTCATTTTTTTTTTTTCAGTACTACACTATTTCTGGAGCAAAAAAACAGCAAGCAAAAAAAAGGAAACGAAAAAAAATCTAATGCATAACATAGGTTAAAAATTGCAATATTTCGTATTTACCCCAGGGGACCTCTGTTCCTTTTCTATACTTCACGTCTGTGTCCCGAAGAAATCTCAATTTTTAAAGTACAATCAACCTTCGCATCTGAATTCTTCTAACGATTCCGATACGTCGATGGCAAAAAACAACATAACGCCGGGGGATATGAATTTTTTACAGGATTTAAATTGGTTAGATGCAATGACATATCGCATCCGCGAAATATTCCACAATATATTTATGACAATGTTTTCATATAAATCGTAAAACAAACAAAGCCTCACAATATATATCAACAGGAGATTTTTTTCTTTTTTTTTCTCGCTTAATGTGGATGTGATATAATGTGCACCGAATTCGAGACTGTTTAAAATTAAAACTATAGCTTTTTGGGGGCGGAGGGGGGGGAGCTGTAGGGAAAGGACACTTTATTTTTCTATTCAGCCCTTTTTTTTAATGCCATTCTTTGTTTAGACACGTACTACATCTCATTGTAGAATGAAATTCTTCTACATTGGTTATGTATTTCTACAAAATTTAAGGTCAGTTTATCTTAAAACAAAAGGTTTGAAACAGATAAAGAAAAATATTTTTTTTATCTGTTTAATATTTTTTCTATTTCGCTTTAAGATTTTTTTTTTTATATAACAATCAGATGCTAAGAATTAGAAATGCGCAATATTTGTTACTTATTTTAAAAATGAATATATTTCTGTTTAAAAATTGTTTGCAAAAAATTGATTTAATTTTAAAGTTTTAATTAAAGAAATTTTAAAATATCACATTATATATAGACAGAAACAGGAGATTTTTGCCGTCTTTTTCTTGCTTGATGTGGGTGTAATATAATGCGCACAGAATTCATGACTTTGTTTCAAATTAAATATATAGCCTGTAAGTAAGTTTTTTTCTTTTCTTTTTTTACTGGGGGGAGGGGGAATAGAAGATACACTTTATTTTTCTATTTGATGCTTTTTTTAATGCCATTCTTTGTTTAAACACGCTTTACATTTGTTTTTAGGAAATTGTTCTGCATCTGTTATTTGTTCCATCACAACAAAAGTGGATGCCCCCTCCCCTTCTGTCCTTCCTGGACAACACAACGGGATCTGGGATTTGGTCTAGATGTTGCTCTCTGCAAAGCGGAACAAGAAGCAACATATTGATATTTACTTTCCAATATGTTTATTCTTTGGACTGTAATCTTTATATCTTGTTCTTCTTACAAGAAATATGAATATGGTCTAATTTATCCATGTAATCTAATTAGTCTATTTCTATTTTCCTGTATTATAAACTCTGTCATTCATTTCGTAAAAACATTTCTGAATAATTGAATCAAACATTTCAAAGCTTAATAAATTATAACATTATATTAATTTACTCTCAAATAAAATAATGACAATTTAAATTGCTTACACAGACATAAGTTCTAAAGGAAATTTCCATACATCTCGTACTTTGAAATATTAAATCCAATAAAACAATACACTAAAATTCTTTTTCTTCTTCAATGGCACAACAGCTCTATGGTGGACCAAGGCTGTCTGCTTACTGACAGATCTCAAGACAGGAGGTACATTCTTTCTTTTTTTACAAGGTAAGGTTATGAGCCCCACGCTCTAAAATAATATAAGACCGGTTCAAAGTGGATTCCAAACCACTACAAGTACCCATGGCCCAGAGCGCTAGTCACTCGGCCATCAAACCCGTCCTGTAAAATTTTATTAAGAACAAATTTTTATTACGTTGTTTATTAAATAAAAAGCAAACAACTCTCACTGTGTTTTATATTCCATCTAAACATTTTCAAAGTATGACCATTATTATATTTATTGGCAGCCATAAAAGGAAAACATATTTCGTTAAATTTTACATGTGATTTAATATATTATTTAAATCCAATTTATTGAATATTACGAGCCATTTTTCAGTGGCATTGTAAGATACAAAATGGAATTGTTTTCATACTATGCGAATAGAGCTCAGAAATAATTCAAACAACTCAATAGAAATATTCAATACGCAAACAATTCTGTGCATCACTCTTTCATATCGTATGTGAATAAATATATTTTTCCTTCAAAATATAATTTTTCATTTTTTTTTCAGTACTACACTATTTCTGGGGCAAAAAAACAGCAAGCCAAAAAAAAAAGGAAACGAAAACAAATCTAATGCATAACATAGGTTAAAAATTGCAATATTTTGTATTTACCCCAGGGGACCTCTGTTCCTTTTCCATACTTCACGTCTGTGTCCCGAAGAAATCTCAATTTTTAAAGCACAATCAACCTTCAGATCTGAATTCTTCCAACGATTCCGATACGTCGATGGCAAAAACAACATAACGCCGGGGGATATGAATTTTTTACAGGATTTAAATTGGTTAGATGCAATAACATATCGCATCCGCGAAATATTCCACAATATATTTATGACAATGTTTTCATATAAATCGTAAAACAAACAAAGTCTCTCTATATATACATATATAGGAGATTTTTTGCCGTCTTTTTTTCGCTTGATGTGGGTGTGATATAAAGTGCACAGAATTCGAGATTTTGTTTCAAATTAAATATATAGCCTGTTTTTTTCTTCTTTTTTTTTGGGGGGGGAGAGTGGGAAAGACACTTTTTTTTTATTTAGAGCTTTTTTAATGCCATTCTTTGTTTAAACACGCTTTACATTCGAGTTTAGAATGAAATTCTTCTGCATATGTCAAAATTTGTTATGCAATTCTATATAAAACGGTGTAAAAGCAACCAGCTGAAATCAATGTCTGGTTAATAAGTGGAACCTACATTATGGAATTGATTACATGATTATATTGTATGAGTTGAACAAATTGTTGTTGTATTTGCATAGTTTATATTTTATATACATATCAATAGAATTGATTTACTAATTAATGCTTACCCCTGAACACACTTTACTGAATTACTATCGAACCAATGTTATTACTAATTTAATACCTTTTAAGCTTCATTATTGCCTGGTGTCATCAAAATTTGAAACGAACAACTAATTCAATGCCATTTCGAATGTTTGCATCTTTTCCACCGATTCAAATCTTACAAAAGATTTTGAATTTCCTGTAGATATATGCAGGATGGAAGATGCATGCAGTCCATGCCTATATATGTCTATTATATCCTGCACATTATTTATAACTACTTAACCAATCGGTCTAACCAATACAATCAATTTTTTTGTATACCAAACCAGTACAACCAATAACCAAAACCTGGGAATTTCAATAGTGCTTATCTAAATAAAAACCTATCTTTCTTCGTTTAGAAGTTCAACTATCGAGGATCTTGATAAAAAGAAATTTATGAACATTTTATATTATATAAAATATCAAGAAATATCACAGTTTTGCACAATGTAAAGATTCCACAGATCTAACTAATACTATCAATTTGTTGTATACCAAACCAGTACAACCAATAAGAAAAACCTGAGAATTTCAATGGTGCTTATCTGAATACCAACCTATCTTCTTTCGTTTAGAAGTTCAATCATCGAGAATTTTGATTAAATGAAATATATGAATATTTTATATTTTATACCATATAAAATTTCACAAATCATCGCAGTTTTGCGCAACATAAAGAATCCAGTGCTATGATAAATTATGATTTATTGTAGCGGTACCCGAAGAAATTAATTAACCTTTCTTTTAGGACCTAATACACCCATAGCAATATCACTCCTTCTTTCTTATAACTACTTCCCACTTCCTTTGAAAGTTCCCCGAGGAAGAGAGAGTTCTGTATCCAGCCACTTGGATTCCCATCAGGAAATGAAGACTCTGCAAAGTTTGCGCAAACACTTGATGCGAATGTTTCCGTAGACTAAGCTAACATTTTATTGATTCGGCGTAAACTGATAGCGAATCCTAATTCAAACACTAGAGCCCGGGTAATTGCTCGGACAACAACATCTCATGGGAAAAAGTCGCTCTCATATACAATTATAAGAGAGATCGATGGCTTTGGACCACCAACCTTCTTCAAGAACAAGAAAGATATATTTCCTGAATCCTCCTTGCTGGAGTGTTACCGGAAGGATAATGTCCAGAATATTCTTGGAGGAAAACATATCAATGGGTGGCTGGTGGTTGAAGTGTACTGTTGTCTTTCCTATAGAATTGCTTAAAGTGAGAAATGATTCATACTTTTATAATTAAATAAGAAAATTTAATTGTTGTAGTCACAAAGAAAAACGAAATAATAACCAAATTCAGAAAGTATTACTATGCAATGTAATATTATAAAATAGAATTTGTAATAATGCAATATTATACAATAAAATTCATGGATTTGCAAATAATATAAGTGATAGAACTGATTGAAAAACCAAAATATTAATGAAATTAAATTTATTTCTGTTTATAGAGGTTTTTATGCTTCATTAATGCTCCGGATATGAGACTAGTATATGGCATTAGGCTTTCTATGGAGGACAGCGCTCCACATTTGTACATCACAAGCAGGGGTTGCCTCATTGAATGACAATTTATTATCAAGCTCTTTAAGACAATACATTTAAACTCCTATCTTGACATAAAATAATTGAATTTATACTTTTGCTATTATAAATATCATTATGTAGTTATTGAATTTAAAAAAATAATAATTAGTTGTAAAACCATAAGATACATTTTTAATAAAAGACTTTATGCATTAAAATAATTTTTCAATTAATCATGCATTAAAAAATAATGCAATTTTTTTTTAATTTGCTGATAAAATGCATCAATTGAATTAGATTCTATGAGACAACGAATTTTTAAACCGTTTCAATCAAAATTTTGAATCAGAGTTGCCTACATTTAAGAAACATGATTCATATCCTCTGTTATAAAAGTTTGCTGTCTATTATTTTGGAAAAAGCTAGTGTTGCTACAAAGATGCTCCATATTACCGTATTAAATAATTTATTGTCCATCTTCAAAAGACGTTTAAACTCCTACCTTGACATAAAATAATTGAAGTTATGCTTTTGCTCTTATAAATTTCATTATGTAGTTATTGAATTAAAAAAATAATAATTAACTGTAAAATTTTAAGATACATTCTTAATAAAAGACTTTATGTAATACATAAAGTCTAATTAAACTCTTAAAGTCTTAATTAAATTACTTATTAATTAATGATTAAATTAATTTAATACATAATTTTAATGCATTAAAACAATTTTTTTGAATTCAATGAAATATTATTATTCATTATTCCATTATTATATTATTATTCATTTCCATTATTCCATTTACAAAGTCGTTTGTAGCTAATTTTTGAATCTTACTTCCCTACATTTAAGAAATATGTTTCATATCCTCTGTTATAAAAGTTTGTAATCTACCATTTTTGAAAATGCTTGTGCTGCTAAAAAGATGTTCCATATTTCCTCATTAAATGACAATTTATTATCCAGCTCTTTAAGAAAAATTTATGATTACAGTTAGGCACCGCAAAGAATATTAATACGTGAAAAAGTCATCCTAATTTAAGAAGAAAATAGAAGAAAACCCCGAAACTGAAAAAAGAAGAAAAGGAACACGTAAAAAGCGCTTAGTTCAAGAAAAATAAGACCAAAAAGAGTAGAATAATAACTTCATCTACGAGTTTCCAACAAAATGCTATTAATTATCATAATAATGAGTAGTTAACCATAATTGCTATGAAAAAACTAAAGTAAATAGTAGAGCTTTTTTTTTTCTTCATAGGTTTGTTCTTTCACTTCTTCAGCGCTTTAAAGAGCTTTGTTTTTGTTCTTAGGGGTGCTACGCTGAAAAGCAAGGACAGCAGTAAATTGTAGAAATAAGACATTTTAAAAGGGTACAGTACATTATTTTTCTTTTTCACAAAGTCATTTAAGAACTTTTTTTTACCTTACTTCGTTCTTTTTTTAATACTTTTTTGAGCAACGTTTTTCACTGTTCTTAATGCAATTAATAAATTATATTCCCTTTGTCGTTATTTTAATACAATCCTTTTTCGGGGAGTTATAACTTCAGGGAATACTTTATAACATCTTATTCTATTTTCTTTGAGAATTAAGTGAATGTTATCTCTTAAAGTCCAAAACTATTATTTTATTAAAAAATAAAAATCAAATATGTTATTAATCCAATAAGTTTTGCCCTTTAATTATAGCTTTTATTGTATTTTATGTTGCATTGGTATAACAGATTGAATACAGGGTGATTATAAATAAAGTTCCACTTCCCAAATGCTGTAACAAAAAAGTTCAAATTTGAACTGGAGAGACTTGAAAAGGAAGAAACGGTATGGCATCCAAAAAATTCCAAAGTGTAGCAATAGAGGGCGCTGTAAGCGGCATAAAGAAAGTGAATTCGGTTTGCCAGTGATATCTTGAATCGAAATTACAACCCGCTGGAATGTCTGAATTGCACATTAAACCAACTGTTGTGTTCAATGTGCTTGATTGTTTCCGGTTTTTTTGACGGAATAAATTACTTCCTAGTCATTCAACAATTGTGAAACTGTTAGTGGAAAGCCCATCCACCACGACAAGGTCATACCAAATTGGATGGGGAAAATCACAGAAACTTTTTTTTGATGTCATTCGGTTTCCCCCTTTTTCAAGTATCTTCAGTTCAAATTTGAACTCCTTGTGACGAGTGGTTCTTTTTTTACAGCATTTTGAAGGTGAAACTTTAATTATAAGCACCCTCTATTATATCGTCGATAATTTATATTAATTTCATCTTTTTCCTCGTAATTATTTTACTAAACCCATTTTCCGTTGCCTTGAATTCTTATTTCTATTAGAATTTTTAAAAAACATTATATCACGATTTTAATTCAGAAATGCACAATTTTTTCTAGTCAATAAAATGAATCACTTGAAATAATGAATGGTTGATTCCAAAATATCGAATAGCACATGACTGAATCAAAATACTGAACAGCGAATAATTGAAACAAAATACATACTACTGAATGATAAAACAAAATTATTGCCCATATGCTACTCCAATTAACTTCAAACTACTAAAATTACGATCTCGTAAACAATTTGAACAACATCTTAAGGTACATGTCATAATGGTACTCATTAATTAAATGCTTAATTATTATTAATTAATGCTAGCAGGATATTGCTAATAAAAATGAAACATGTGGCGAACATTGTATCTTAATTTATATTTTGGTTAACTTTCATAATACTTTATCGATTTCTAAATTAATGTTAAAATGTTATACATTTATAGAAGGTTATCAAGGGGTTTGTAGCAATAAAGGTTCCTTTAAGCTAAAAGTATTCAATAAGTCATTTTAAATGTAATTTAACGTTAGGTTGCTTTTAATGCAAAATGTTTTCTGAAGTTATTTTTTATATTAATCAATAAAATGTATTAAATTCAATTAAAAGGTTAATCACAAATGCCGTGCTATATAAATTCATGTAGTACGAAAATATATAATTTTTCCTATTCCAAAAATTATCAATGAAAATATGTTTTAAATTAAGGGAAATATAATTTAAAATTTACCTTTCAATGTAGTTGTTATTTTGTATATTGCTCAGTTTAAATTATTTATTAAATTCAGGTAACAGGGTCTTCATAATATGACCTTCCCTTCATAAAATAAACCTTTTAAGTTGCTCAAAAATGTTTTGTTATATGAATTCGTGTAGTACGTAATAAATAATTATTACAAAAATATGTACATCTATTATAGAAATCTATCTCCATTCTAAAAATGTAAATGAATATAAAATTTTCGAGAAAGTAAAAAGGGTTTGAATAAACAATAATTGATCAAAATTATTACTTTATATTTTTAGAGATCCCAAATTCTAAGCGACAGTTAAAAATAATACATTTAATTTAGATAATAGGACTTCCATAATATGAACTTCCACTCTTCTAATAAACATCTTAAATACTCAAAAATGGCCTGTTACATGAATTCGTGTAGAATGAAATAAAAAATTGTTGTATGTTTCTATCCTACACATAACAAATAAAAATAAAAATATTTGAAATAAGTAAAATGAGTTTATTAAAGCAATAATTGATCAAAATTATTTTTTACTTTACATTTTAGGTGTATTCCAAATAGGAAACGAAAGTTAAAAATACTACATTAAATTTCGGTAACCTGGTTTCTATAGTAACATGTCTTCCAATATACAAGGCCATTAGCTTCACACATTATGTCAGATTTTAAAATTCCTTTCAAGTACATAAAATACACAATGTATTTGAATTTTTGAAGAAAAAATCTAATTGATTAAACAACACAAATTTCATTATTGTGTCGCTTTAAATGAAAAAATAATAGAGCATAACATGTTATATTTAATCGTTATTCTGTAAAAAAAAGCTCTTTAATTTACATTTTGTGCAAACTTAACCATGAGAATGTACACCTGGATCAAATGAGTTCTCCCTGGTTGAGACTGTAATTTACGGAAAGAAGAAGTTAAGTTTAAATAATCAAAGAAAATGGCCAGTTATTACCAACACTGATTAGCAGTTTGTGCAAAACCTACACATTTCAAAACTTTATTATGTTTATTAAATAACGTTTTCCAACAAGATAAACTTCGTTTCTCTCGTTTACTGTAGATAATTATCAACTACAGAAGTATAATTAGCACTTTATATTTTCCCAACCTGATTGTTTAAGTTTCAAAAATTATTATTTTGGCAAAGCTCGCATAAAAGGCTCTTTTGACTTGAGATTATTTCTGTATTTTAGATAATTAATGCTTTGGATATTAACTACTTTATATTGAAATGTATCTAATTCCAATACAAAAAAGACTTATAATTTTATTTTAAATTTAATGAAGAAAAAAAGAATAAATTTGAATTAAAGAATTTTAATTTATTCATTGCATATTAATTTAGAATATATCTTTTATTACATTTCTTATGAAATAATAATAATTTTAAATATAAATATTAATAAATAATAATCATTATTACATTAATTATTATAAATATATTTTTTTTGTCATTGATAGAATCATCATCCGCTGGCGCAACAGCCAAGTGTTGGGCCAAAGCCGTCTGCCTACTGGCAGATTTCGGGACAGGAGATGTTTATTTTTTAAGTGGTGAGGTAGGATTGTCAGCCCTACGACCAAGTTATATTAGACAGCGACCAACGATTTAAAGTGGATTCTGAACCCTCACAAGCATCCAGGGCACAACTGGGACTTGAACCCGAAACGTGTAACAAAGAGCGCTGGTCACTCGGCCATCAGGTTCCGACATCATTTTTACTAATGTAATTTTATGCAATATGCACATAGCGCAGAAAAGTGTGTATTGAATGTTTAAACATAATTTTAGTTAAAACAAAATAGAAGTCATTCTTATTGAAACAGAAATTTAAATTATAAATTAATATATATAAATATGAACATTTATGTGATATAAAAAAATTCGGCTCGGTATCGCTGACTTTTTACTGGGTAACGTTGTCAGCCCTACATCCAACATTCGTATTAGAATAATTTCTGAACAAATTTCACTTTTAATAGTAATAAACAATTTTAATCTTAAAAACAATATATATTTTAATAACCTTGAAGAAGATCAAATTAGAATTAACCTACGGCTTACAATGAACCACTTCAAATAACCGTGGCACCGCCGAGACATCAGATTTCAGAGCGCCAGTCACTCGGTCATCAAACCCCCATTGTTACTTACAATGCCTATTGAAAATTAGCTATCAAGCAGGTAACCAAACTATTAATTTTTAAGTGTTTAGTCACTACTTAGGTATGTTTCTATCACTTAAAATTTACATTTACTTATAAATATTCAAACGTGTTAGTATTCCCGTAATAAAGTTAATAAGTTAATTATAATAAAGTAAAGCGACTTGGTTGACCAAGTGAGATGCGAGACCGTTTTCATTTACAAGACATTAATATAAAAAATTAATCACTGTGTATAAAGAGATTGACTTTTAACTACTTTGATCTTCTTCAAGGTTATTAAAATATATATTGTTTTTAAAATTAAAATTGTTTATTACTATTAAAAGTGAAATTTGTTCAGAAATTATTTATTTTAAAAAATCTCACAAAATAAAAAACTATAAAAAAATTGTCATATGTCAAGAATGATGGTGTTTTATTCTAAGTACTAATATTACTATATTGCTTTGCAAATATAGTAACAAGGGACTATAGAGGTGTTTATCCTAAAAAGTGAAACTCAAAAGTTTTCCAAGACATCATGATAAAGATTGCGTTAAAGGAATTCGTTACATTAGTGCAAAATGAAAAGATGTTGATACTATGATTTATGTTGATACTATGATTTTTTTATTCGTTACTTACTAATGATCAATGGAGTAAAAGTTAGGGACAGATATGCTTGTGGACCTGATTCAGTGTTGTTTCACTGTTGAAATCGAGTTATTTCTTCAAATAATAACGAAACATTTGGCTGTCATATTTATTAAAATTTGCTAAGACTGCACTGCACCACTACAACACATAGCACACAAAACCAAATTATGTAATGAATATTTACAAAATCATCATAAAAACATGTTCGTTAAGGGCCTTTGTACCGTACTGTTTGGAAATCTTCATTCGACTTCTCACACTCCCTTTTCTCTTTCTCCCTCTACCATTATTAGTTCCAAAGTGTAACGGTCGAAAAAAGAAATGTGCAAACTCCAAAGTCTAACGGAAGGGTCAACCCACCCTTGAAAGAAAGATCTATTAACTTTGAGTTTTAGGTTACAGTTTTTGTGGAAATAAATGGTGGATCCTTTCTAATGGTCACGTGCTTCATTTTTTGCATATTTTATATATTAATTTTTTGATGATTCACTGATATTCTGCCAATTTAAAATGGAAGAAATAATTAAGCGGAAACCAAGCCATTTATTTCTTTACAAAATTCATCTCTTAAACTGTGGAGCCAATAATAAGCAGTAGACAATTTGTAAAAGATAAATCATTTTAATATAGATGGTTATTAAAAGTTTAATTTTACTTGCTGATAAAAATACTTGTACCTTATTAATACACATTTAGGAAATTTCTCACTATATAACAAATTATTATTACTTGATTTCTTTGTTTTATATTATTTGGTAGTTTAATATTGTATTATTTATCTGTAACTAAACCAAAACATCGAAAGTTTAACGACACCAACTCAATTCTGCTAAAAGCCTTCCCCTTTATTAGCATCAAGAAGAAAAATTATATCAATACCTAAATTAAAATGCATACATAAAACAAACAACATTCAAAACGTTCTATCCTTATTCAACGACTGCACATGAATATATTTCAGAGTCCTCTTTATAGTTTCCTTTAAATTCGAATCTTTAAGTCGAAGTCTCCGTAATACTGAAAATAGATAACAGCATAAATCTTCTACGATGCACTGTAAGTAACGAAGCAAATCAAATCAAGAAATGGCTGTAACTTAGTCGAAGATCGCTTTTAAATTTTAAAACAAATCTCCTCGAGTAAGGATGCTTTTAAATTTTTAACAAGATACGTCGCTGAACTTCTTTTAAAGAGTTCTCTACCTTGTGGAATAAACCAGAGATTCAAGTAGGACAAAGATTCTTAAGGACGACTTTATATTTCTCAGAAAAAGAATTTATGAATCCTATTTTGGGCGATGTAAACAAGAACAATTATTTTGTCGAATACTGCACTTTGCTTTTGGATTTATTTGTATTTGTTAAGATGAATCTACTTGCATAAAATAAAGCCAATATTTCGAAAGAAAATATGATTTTTACTTTCAAGGAAAGCCTTTTTGATGACAAAAAATAGAACATTGAGTTGTTCTCAAACGATTCTGAATGGCATGTAAAATATGCGTTTATGTTTTATTCAGATTCTAATATGACCTCGGTTGCACTGCTTCATATAAATTTCATTGTGATTTTTCTAAATGGGGATCTGTAGCATATTAGTGTAATTTTAAACTGTATGCAATACAAGCAAGAATTTTTTATGATATTTTTACAATTGAAGATACAAATAAAGGATATGACTACAGTTTTCAAATTTTAACCAAAATATTAAGACTCATATTAAATCTTTCTTCGATCCTTCCAAACTGTTTCGAAATCGATGGTATTGCTGAATTGTTTTGAATTTTTATAATAAAACATTTTAACTTAAATCTTCATCTTTATTTATATCTTTCATTAGAAAAATATCATAAAAATATCTTGCTTGTATTATGTACAGTTTACCCTCGTTTGCAAAACATCTGAAACTGAAGAACATAATTTGTTTCAATGTAAGAAATACGATGAATCAAAAACATTCTAGAAAAACCTTTAAATTGCAAGGTTCTATCTTTTTCACAGATAGTCGAAATTACTATGAATGCATATTACGAGACTATAACAATTCTATCAAATTTGAAAGAATATCATGGATTAATGGATTTTGGACTTTTTAATTGTTTAGTTATAAATTTTCATTTATCATAATAGTATCTCCTTTATTTTGATAAAATTTGGATACATTCCTATAAAACAACATATGAAAGCATAAATATCAAAACATCTGAAGTTAAATCAAAGTAATATTAACACTAATATTCAAAATTAAGTGAATTTTTAAAATAAATTATAAAAGTTTTGATACTATCCACCAACCATTTTCTTACTACTTACTTGAAAGTTTTTCTTGAATAATAATTTCATAAGTTTTTTTTTGTATTGTATGCAATTTTTATCTTATTATTCGTAGAAATCGTCACTCCACCAATGATTTTTATTAATTTCCCTCTCCAGTTCAAAATTTTTTGCATTTTCCTCATATTTCGTTATGTGTTTTTCTTTTTAAAATTCCTTCTATCACATTATTTTTTCTAAAAATATGGTAGTAAAATATTTTAATTACTTCAATTCCTTTTATATTGTTATATAAAAATCGTAAATTAATAAATTTGTGAAATAATTCAGCTAATTTAAATTTATGGAATTTTTATACTAATTAAAAATCGAAATGAGTTTTTCGTTTTCAAATTCAAATATGAAATTTTTTCTTAAATCATAATGTTTTTAAGTCAAATCAATAATACAATTAAAAATATTTATTAAATGTAATTAATTAAATTTACTTTTTGATTAAACATCAGTTGAGCAGAACAATTTTTTAAGATTTGTTTTGTTGTCACAAAAATTTATTGTGACATAATAATTCACATGAAATGCTTATTGTGAAGTTATTAAACATCAGAGCTTATTTATAAAATGCCATAACATGCAGTTCATTTATTATAAGTGATTATTTTCTTT
Organism: Caerostris darwini; assembly: GCA_021605075.1. NCBI lineage: Eukaryota > Metazoa > Arthropoda > Arachnida > Araneae > Araneidae > Caerostris > Caerostris darwini. The sequence continues at coordinate 64,839 of BPLQ01007753.1, forward strand.
CAACGAATATTCTTCTAGATGTTCTGGTAAATTAAACGCATTGCTAGTATTTTTCATGACGTTATAGAGCTGGTTTACTTTTCCAGATTTTATTTATTATTCAAACTATTCCTTTTCAAACAATTTCTTAACAGTTAAGTTAGTAAAACTATTTCAAATTCTCACTACATAAATCATCCACCCTACCAAGTTCGTAGCCACTTGATGTAATCAATCCTTCTTCCGTGTGTGTCCAATGCTATGGGCTTTAGTTTACCACTTTCAGCTAACAAATTATTCTCCAATCTTCAGAAAATACCTCGTGCAGAAACTTCTTACAACCGTTTCCTCCAAACTTTCGTGTGCATTAAATTTTCCATTAACAGAGGAACTTTCGAAAATATCCTATAGTTCTTTTTAAGCGCAGATAAACTATTACGTATTATTTAAGTTCGAAGTACTAGTTCAGTTTTATTGTGAGTAAAATAAATCAAGTTGAAAAATTATTTTTACACATTTATTTTGCATTGAAATAGCAAATCAAATTATATTTGAGTAAAAATATAACCCTATAGTTAACACTTCCCAGACTGACTTATCCGTGATTTCAAGTCATTGCTTTGAAAACAAGTAGGTTCGATGTAGAATGTGTCTTGTGTTTCTTGCATTGCTCCATGGGTAGTGTATCTTGCATTGCTTCGATGATAGCATGTCTTGCATTGTTTCATTGATAGCGTGTCTTGCATTGTTTCATTGATAGCGTGTCTTGCATTGTTTCATTGATAGCGTGTCTTGCATTGTTTCATTGATAGCGTGTCTTGCATTGTTTCATTGATAATGTATCTTGTATTACTTCATGCTGTTAGATAAGTATTTTTTTAGTTTTCTTGGATAAACAAATGCATGTTAGTTATGTATGTACTATCCTTCTGGAATACATTATTCCTACACTATTTATATGAAACTATTTATATTATATTATTGTGAAATACAAAGTCAGTAATAATTTCAAAAAATCAACCAAATAGCAATAAAGCCCAATAACACTGGCATACAAAAGATATCACATTGGAATCTTCTTAATAGTAAAGTTCATTTCATTCACTACTTTCAAAAACGAGTATACCTAATGGTGGTTGTAGTTATGTGTAGAAACATCTCGAAACGACATTCAGGCGGTCTCATGCAAGTTTTCCTGGTTTTCTCTCACATTACAGTCAAATACGCATTGAATTAACTCTAAAAGTCCTTACTTCATCATTAATGGGATGATGGAAGCATATATCAGCAAGTCTCAAGGCTCAGAGGCACAAAAAAACCGTACACTAGACATAACTTGATAATTTTTTGAAAGAAAAATTTAAATATTCTGTCCACGCCTCTGTGTAACATCTGGCTTTTATAATATTAGATTGGTATTTACTTTGCCAATATGCTTTAGGTTTATTTAGGCTGTGTGACTTTATCTTGATCTCATACACAACATGATTATGGTCTAATTTATCCATGCAATCTAATTTGTCTGCTTCAATTTTTTTACTATTTTCTGTATCAAACTTTTTTATTCATTTCGTATAAATATTTCTGAAAAATTGAATCAAACATTTCAAACATATAAAAGAAAAAAAATTAATTTCATTTGAAAGACAATTAATTATCAGAAATTATGCTGCTCACACAGACATAAGTTATAAAGAGAATTTCCATACACCTTGTACTTCGAAATATTAAATTTGATAAAAATTCTATTCTGCACGAAAATTCTATTAAGAATAATTCTTATTTATTATTGTCCAATTTAATAAAAAAACCAAAAACACTCACTGTGTTTTGTATTTCATATAAACATTTTCAAAGAATGATCATTATTATATTTATTGTCAGTCATAAAAGGAAAAGCACTTTTCGTTAAATATTACATGCTATTTAATACATTATTTAAATCCAATTTTTTGAATATTACGAGCCATTTTTCAATGGCATTGTAAGATACAAAATAGTATTGTTTCCATACCATGCGAATGGAGCACAGAAATAATTCAAGCAACTCAACAGAAATATTCAATACGCAAACAATTCTGTGCATCACTTTTTCATATTGTATGTGAATAAATATATTTTTCCTTCAAAATACATTTTTCATTTTTTTCAGCGGTACTACACTATTTCTGGAGCAAAAAAGGAAACGGAAACAAATCTAATGCATAACATAGGTTAAAAATTTGCTATATTTCGTATTTACCCCAGGGGACCTCTGTTCCTTTTCCATACTTCACGTCTGTGTCCCGAAGAAATCTCAATTTTTAAAGTACAATCAACCTTCGCATCTGAATTCTTCCAACGATTCCGATACGTCGATGGCAAAAAACAACATAACGCCGGGGGATATGAATTTTTTACGGGATTTAAATTGGTTAGATGCAATAACATATCGCATCCGCGAAATATTCCACAATATATTTATGACAATGTTTTCATATAAATCGTAAAACAAACAAAGTCTCTCAATATATATATATATATATATATATATCAACAAGGAGCTCGCTTGATGTGGGTGTGATATAATGTGCACAGAATTGGAGACTTTGTTTCAAATTAAATCTATTGCTTTTATTTTTTTTTTTTTTGGGGGGCAAAGGAGACTTTATATTTCTACTTAGAGCTTTTTTTTAATACCATTCTTTGTTTAGAACGCTTTTTACATTTGATTTTAGAATAATGTTAAAATTATTCTGCATTTCTACAAAATTTAAGGCCATTTTAACTTAAAATAAAAAGTTTGAAACAGATAAAGAAAAATATTTTTTTATCTCTTTAATATCTTTTCAACTTCGCCTTTAGATTTTTTTATGACCATCAGATGCTAAGAATTAGAATTAACACCCCATTTGAATAAATATATGGATGAATATATTCCTGCTTAAATTATTTGTAAAATAATTAAAGATAATTAAAAACTTAATTGAAAATTAAAATTAAATAAAATTTTTTATTTTTAATTTCCCGCATAGAAGCCAGATTGGTGCGAAAGAACGCATCAATCTGTAAATAAAATAAAGCATAAAATTCATCACTTTAAAAGAAGAGAAGACCATTTTTTTCCTCTGTTTAAATGGAATAATTTATTCCTTTATAATTTAACCGAATCCATATTCTGTTAAAATGTTTTATACTTATTAAATATACCTTAATTCTGAGATATATTAATAATAATTATTTTTATTAAGTCTTGGAATAAACTCGATTAAATCCCAAATTCTTTCAGTAATTTAAATAATCAAAACCAAATTGAATACCACTCACTACCATACATGTGAAATTTTCTCAACTACATAAAAATTTCACATCTTATCTTCACAATTAAACATTATATAAATTGCCAACATATACGAAAGGCTGAAATACTCAACATTGCTTGGAGCATTTAAGCTAAAGATAATAGCATAAAATTTATCCCTTGAAGAGAAGAATAGACAAAGAAATAATTTATTCATTTATAATTTAGCAAAATTCATATTCTATTAAAATTTCATATACTGATTAAATTTATCTAAATTTTGATATATATTATTAATAATTATTTTTGATGAGACTTCGCCTAAACTCGATTTAATTCCAAAGTCTTTCAGAAAAATCAATAGAAAAGTAACCAAGACCAAATTGAATACCATGCCCTACCATGCATGTGAAATGTTTTATATAGTTAAGAAATTTTCACATCTTATCTTCTCAATTAAACATTTATCATACATATACTGCCCACATATGAGAAAGGCTGGTGCATACTGGTACTGGTGCATTGCTTGGAGCATTTTAAGCCGGAAAGAATAGCATAAAATTTGTCCTTTGAATATAAGAATTACACAATTTTTCTCTCTTTTTTTCAATGTTCATTTTTAATTCGACAAAACCCATATTATATTCAAAACTTTTATACTGATTAAATGAATCTAAATTTTGATGCATATTAATAATTATTTATGATGAGTCTTCACCTAAATTCGATTTAATTCCAAATTCTTTCAGAAAAATCAATAGAAAAGTAACCAAGACCAAATTGAATACCATGCCCTGCCATGCATGCGAAACTTTCCCAACTACATAAAACATTTCACATCTTATCTTCTCAATTAAACGTTTATCATATAAATTGCCCGCATAGAAGACAGACTGGATCGTTCTTTGTGGAACTTGCATTTCTTGAAGCATTTTAAGCCTACGAGAATAGCGTAAAAGTTATCACTTGAAAAGGAGAACAGACCATAATTTTTTTCTCTCTTTTTCCAATGGAGTAATTTATTCATGCACGCTACTGCACTCGAACGAAGCGAGGGCGATAGTAGCATAAAGAATGTTCTTCCCCCCTTTTGAATTCGAGAACGAAAACTCTTTTAAAATTCCCGTTGCCTCGTCGCTGTTCATTAGATTTTGTTTACTTCTCGGGTCACAAAGAATGTTTAAGAGTGAATATCTGAATCTTTCAAATGGTTCAGTGATCTGGGAGGGAATCTATTTATTACGAAGAATAAGTTGGTGTAAAAGAGGAATTACAAAGGAGGCTGGAGATATATACCATCCTAGTGGTAAATGATTGCGTTCACACATAGAAGAATTTCAAGGAAAACTAAGTAAATCGAGGAAGACAAAATTAAATCTTCTTTTCCTGATCAATAAAAGAACAAAAGTATTTTGATTAAAAAGTTGAAAGAGGCACCCTTTCCCCGTCCTTTTTAGAAAATGATTTCATTATTTTAAATTGAATTTCTGAATACTTTTATCCCTCAATTGATAACAGTGAAGATTATAATATAATAATACAAAATATCTAAATTTTCATTAGAATGTCATAACTGAAAAGGAAAAATTCTAATAGTTATGTCCTTTGAGCATATATATTGATAATGTAAGTAATGTTAAGATATCGATTCGTCGATAGACAATTTTCCAGAAATTTTTAATTTGTTTTGAGAATATTATGTCTAGTAAGTTGAATAGTTATTCGTCATGTTAATTTTAAATTAATAAAAACTTATAAAATCTTAGACAAAACGAGAATATATATAATTTTAACAAAAAAAAATATATCTTCGTCTGCTTCATAGGCGCAAGAGCCCTACGGTTGGCCAAGGCCATCTGCTTACTGGCAGATTAAGAAGCTTTTTTTATCTAAATTTTCATTTGAAAAACCATAGCAGTCGAGGGTGAATTCAAATAATTATGTCATTCCGGCAAATACATTGATAAATGTAATTAATGTTAGGATATCGATTCCTTGAAAGTCAATCTCCCAGAAATCTTTAATTTGTTTTGAAAATATTATGTCTAGTAAGTTGAATAATTATTCTTCATATTAAATTTAAATTAATAGAAAATTATGAAAACTTATACAAAACGAGAATATATATATATATATATGTATGTAAATTTATGCAAAAAAAGTTATCTTCGTCTTCTTCAACAGCACAAAAGCCCTATGATGAGCCGAGGTCGTCTATTTACAGATACTACTTAAGCTATTTTTTTTTATTTCCAATGGCAGGCCACAATAAGCAATAAAATAAACAGAACACAAGGAACATGAAAACAATAACGAGAGTCGAAGGAAATCACATAGTAGCATGTTTAGATCATAAGTGTCCTAGCCTCCCAGTAACGACCATACACAGTAGAGGAAACAAGTGCAGGGCAGACAGGAAGGTGGGATGAATTCATGTCCTCTCCAAGACTGCAGAGCATGCATTTTACAAATATTTTTATTCGGAAAAGATGACTGGCCAAACAATCATGGTCCGTCAGGAGTCTGAAAAGTGAAACTGCTTTCAGCATGGGCTGATCAAGGATGTTTAGAATAAAGTTAAACCAGGTTTTAGATGTGTTGCCATCACGTAAAATAGTGTTCTGGAAATAGAGTGTATCCACGACCAAATTGAATAACATGCCCTACCGTGCATGCAAAACTTTCCCAACGGCATAAAACGTTTCACATCTTCTCAATTAAACGCTTATCATATAAATTGCCAGCATAGAAGCCAGTTTGGTGCGATCTTTGTAACGAGAATAGCATATAATTCATCCCTTGAAAAGAATAGGCATTTTTTTCGCTTTTTTCAACGGAAAATACATATTCTATTAAAAGATTTTATATTTATTAAATATATCTAAATTTAGATATATAATAATTATTATTATTTCTTTGAGTCTTCGCCTGAACTCAATTTAATTCCAAAGTCTTTCAGAAAAATCAATGGAAAAGTAACCTAGACCAAATTGAATACCAGACCCTGCCATGCATGTGAAACTTTCCCAACTACATAAATATTTCACATCTTATCTTCTCAATTAAACGTTTATCATATAAATTGCCAGCATAGAAGCCAGTTTGGTGCGTTCTTTGTAACATAGTAGCATGTTTAGCATATAGTTCATCCCTTGAAAAGAATAGCCATTTTTTCTCTTTTTCAACAGGAAAATACATATTCTATTAAAAGATTTTATATTTATTAAATATATCTAAATTTAGATATATAATAATAATTATTATTTCTTTGAGTCTTCGCCTAAACTCAATTTAATTCCAAAGTCTTTCAGAAAAATCAATGGAAAAGTAACCTAGACAAAATTGAATACCAGACCCTGCCATGCATGTGAAACTTTCCCAACTACATAAAATATTTCACATCTTATCTTCTCAATTAAACGTTTATCATATAAATTGCCAGCATAGAAGCCAGTTTGGTGCGTTCTTTGTAACGAGAGTAGCATATAGTTCATCCCTTGAAAAGAATAGCCATTTTTTTCTCTTTTTTCAACGGAAAATACATATTCTATTAAAAGATTTTATATTTATTAAATATATCTAAATTTAGATATATAATAATAATTATTATTTCTTTGAGTCTTCGCCTAAACTCAATTTAATTCCAAAGTCTTTCAGAAAAATCAATGGAAAAGTAACCTAGACCAAATTGAATACCAGACCCTGCCATGCATGTGAAACTTTTCCAACTACATAAAATATTTCACATCTTATCTTCTCAATTAAACGTTTATCATATAAATTGCCCGCATAGAAGCCAGACTGGATCGTTCTTTGTGGAACTTGCATTTCTTGAAGCATTTTAAGCCTACGAGAATAGCGTAAAAGTTATCACTTGAAAAGGAGAACAGAACATAATTTTTTTCTCTCTTTTTCCAATGGAGTAATTTATTCATGCACGCTACTGCACTCGAACGAAGCGAGGGCGATAGTAGCATAAAGAATGTTCTTCCCCCCTTTTGAATTCGAGAACGAAAACTCTTTTAAAATTCCCGTTGCCTCGTCGCTGTTCATTAGATTTTTGTTTACTTCTCGGGTCACAAAGAATGTTTAAGAGTGAATATCTGAATCTTTCAAATGGTTCAGTGATCTGGGAGGGGAATCTATTTATTACGAAGAATAAGTTGGTGTAAAAGAGGAATTACAAAGAAGGCTGGAGATATATACCATCCTAGTGGTAAATGATTGCGTTCACACATAGAAGAATTTCAAGGAAAACTAAGTAAATCGAGGAAGACAGAATTAAATCTTCTTTTCCTGATCAATAAAAGAACAAAAGTATTTTGATTAAAAAGTTGAAAGAGGCACACCCTTCCCCGTCCTTTGTAGAAAATGATTTCATTATTTTAAATTGAATTTCTGAATTATTTTATCCCTCAGTTGATAACAGTAAAGATTAAAATGATACAAAATATTTAAATTTTCATTTAGAAAATGATAACAGTCAAGGGAAATTTCAAATAGTTATGTCATTCGAGCATATACATTGATAAATGTAATTAATGTTAAGATATCGATTTCTCTAAAGACAATTTCCCAAAATTTTTTAATTTAATTTGTTTTGTGAATATTATATCTAGTAAGCTGAATATTTATTCGTCATATTAAATTTAAATTAATAAAAATTATGAAATCTTATACAAAACGATATATATTATTTTCGTCTTCTTCATAGGCGCAAAAGTTCTATGGTGGGCCAAGGCCGTCTGCTTACTGTCAAATTAAGTAGTTTTTTTTTTTATTACCAATAGCAGTTTACAATAAGTAATAAAATAAAAAGAACACAAGGAACATGAAAACAACAACGAAAGTCGAAAGAAATCACATAGTGACATGCTTAGTCCATAAGGACCCTAGTCTCCCAGTAACGACCATACACAGTAGAGGAAACAAGTGCAGGGCAGACAGGAAGGTGGGATGAATCCATGTCATCTCCAAGATTGCAGAGCATGCATTTTGGGCTTGCAAATATTTTCATTCTGAAAAGATGATTAGCCAAACAATCATGGCCCGTCAGGAGACTGAAAAGGGCAACAACTTTAAACCTGGGCTGATCAGGGCTGTTTCGAATAAAGTTAAACCAGGTTTTAGATGAGTTGCCTTCACAGAAATTATCAGATAGAGTGTTACGAAAAAAGTCTTGCATCATTAGCTTCATCGGAAGAAGAAGTTATCTAAGTCACTTCACTTAGATAACTTCTTAATCAGTTTCATCTAATTAAGAAGTTATCTAAGTCACAAAATTTACGGAAATATTTTCTATAGCAGTTGTTGCAAACATTTAATACAAAATGTTTGCTTACTTTATAAAAAAATATTAAAAATAAATGTATAAAATAATACAATTTTCAACTGGATAACTTCAGTTGAAAACTATATTGCAAAAACTATATTATTGTAAGTTTGGCAAGTTTTATATCCTCATTTACAAATTGTTACTTGAAATTTAAAACACCGATGATTATATAGCATAATATATCTAAATTTAGAATAATAATGTCTAATTATAGAATGATTGAGAATGATAGTATCTAAATTTAAACAACAGAATATTTTTTACAATAATTCGAGATCAATTTCGTACAATAAAAACCTTAAACCTCACCAAATTGCATTTGCAATAAATCAATACCATTACTTAACTACCCACTAATTTTTTCTTTTAGTCTTCTAAAAACACAAGAAAAAAAAAGTTTTATTTAGCCGGACGAGATTGAAAGATGAAACCATAAAAAACTCTCATTTAAGAACCATCTTTCCTTGCAGAAAACCCTTTTTCAAACGAGCTAAGACCAATGGGGAAGTAGACCTCCTTAGGGAAATAAGACTGGAATCAACGTAGATAATTCTTCTGCACATGCCCACAAGTCTGTCTCGAACCAAAGAAAAAGAACATTCGTAATAACCTTCTGAGCTTCCTTTCCCAACACGCAAAAAAGAAAAACTGGGTCGAGTAAACGGGGTGCAGAGAAAATAAGCAGGGGTAGGAAGCAAGGATACAAAAAATAATCATGGCCAAATCATGAGATCGGTTTTTGTAGTGGAGTTCTTATAACAGCTGGCGATAATGTTGGAAATCTAGAGGTACTCCAGATCCATATATCACTATGAAGTTCCCTTGATTCTGACATGCGATATTAAAGGGGTTTTAACCTTTACTTGTTCCAACCGAGTGTTCTTAAGAAGACTGAATTCGGAATTAGTGTATTTTTCTGATACTGGTGTTATGAATAGTGTCTTGTAATGTGTGTACAGGATACAGCACACGATAATGTAATGGGAAAGCATTAGTGGAATGATTTATGTGTGGCCAATTTCTGCAAAAATATCTCTAAGACTGGTTCAACATCTAAAAATTAATTGAAGAATTGCAATAATTCGTAACCTAAAGAATTGTAGAAGGCTATTTGAAATTTTAGTATATTAATCTAGAAATCGCAAAATTTAGTTTATTAAAAGTTGGAAAGCTGAAAAAAACATTTCAAAAAGATTGTTCATATAAACGAGCAGTTCCGAGCAAATTCCATCCGGTGTATTACTTTAGAAATCCCTTTAATACTGATTTTAATTTTATATAAGGACAATGACATGGGGCTATTTTTTCAAATGAAGTTGAAAGTATTGCTGTATGCGTGATTAACATCTGGTAAATTAGAGAAAATAATAAATACAATAATTATGTACTATATGTATTATGTTTGGTGCATTTTTAATTTCAATAAATATTGTAATCAGGGCCTGAAGAAAGGGTCACCAGAGCTTTTGTGCAAAGAAATAATTGACATCTCTCGTCAAAAAAAAAAATATTTTATAAACTTTAAAATTTTGTTAAAGATAACGTAAAAAAAAAGTTAAGGTCAAATATGCGTGTGGTCTTGTTTGAGTGTTGTTTCATGGTAGAAACTGAATTATTATTATTTAAATAATATATGAATGTTTAGCTGTCATATTTATTAAAATTGCAAAGACAGACTGTATAACTACAATACATAACATCCAAAATAAAATTATATAACAGATATTTACGAAATCATTTTAAAAGCATGTTCATTTAGGGGTCTTTTTCTGGAACTCTCACTCGATTCTGCACACTCCCTTTCCCTCTCTCCCATTATCGGTTCCAAAGTCTAACGGGGGGAAACACGTGCAAAGGCCAAAGTCTAACGTAAGGCCCGTCCTTGAAAGGAAGATTTATCAACCCCGTTGGACATGGTGGATCCTTACTTATAGTTAAATTTACTTTCGATTTTTTTTTTACAACTGAGTTCAAATACAATATCATCAACATTTAAGTAACACATGTATTATGCTCTATAGTTATCACTGAAAAATTTATAAGTCAATTTACTGATACTACTATTAGTAAATATTTTTTTAAATAATTTTTAACTTTGAAAAAGATTACTCTCATCATTAACCCATGTAGAAAGAGAATATGGTGCTATAACATAAATCTTAATCATATGTTGATATCTTATTGCACATTTTAAATTTGGGAAGGAAACAGTGAAATTATTTTCGTAAATAATAAGTAAATAATAAATAAGTTCGTAAATAATAAATAAGTTATAATATTAAATAGGTGTCTGAATTGAAGCCTAATTCATTTGAAAGTATATTTGTAGCAGTCATTGATCTTAGCATTATTCCACTTCATTTATGTGTTTAATATCACTTCGTATGAATTTAATTTTCCAAAACACTTTTTTTAAATTCAATGAATATATATATATATATATTTTCTAAATCAGCTTTTCCGTGTTAATTTATATTTTGCAAAAGCTCATACTGTTTCCTTGAAAACCACCTACAATTACTTTGATGAACATCACTTACAATTAGTTTGATTAAGAAAACTATCTATAACACCAATAGTATTAATTTTTCCACGGTTTTTTTTATTAATGTATCAAGACGTATTAAATATATTTGTAACGTACAAAAAATTATTATTAATTTTGAACCATCTTGAAACCATGGTTCAATTTTTTAAATTACTTCGTCTGATAAAAATATTTATTTTAATTCTTTTCACTTTTATTTTAGTTGAGCTATAAAGTTAGGAACATCAACAATAGTTGCATTAAAATGATTTATTTACAAAATTAATCGTGCCTTTATATCTGAGTTGTCATTTTTTTCATAAGTGGCAACAACTTCAGACACTTGTTGTGATATTGCATTTAGCATAAACTGTCGAAAGTCCATTTCAAATTAAATTGGAACATTGTCATTGAATCCAAAAGTTTTAAAAGATTTGAACATTAATAGTGAAAAGACTATGTTGCAACTATGTGGAAATAAAAATTTTATGCATAAACTTATGTATTAAGTATATTAGAATTGAAAAGGAAGAACATATGTCACACTAGAAAGCATTGATAGAAGATGGCACGTTAAAGATTGCTATACTTCTTGAAGAATGTATATATCCACGACATTCACTATATTTTGCTAATGTAAATATTCTATTCATTTAGATGAAAAATGTTTTTAGTATTTATTACTGTCATATACAGCTAGTCATTTAATATTTATATCCATGTCAATGTATCAGAGTGAGTTTGTGGCTTTATCAATGACTTAGCGTTTTGTTATGTACATATTTTAATCCAAAATTAAAGAATAAACCTCTAATACATCAATCGTTTTTTAAATATGCATTTTTGTATGCCTAATTAACCCATCCGGTTAAAAAAATTACATTGACGTTGTCTACTTTTTCTGGTCCACACAAATCGCAATTCTACATCAAATTAAGCTCAGCAGTCATTAAATAATATGTGATGTGATGCAGTATTTGTTATTTATCCAGTCAGAAATTAACTTAGTATTCCAGATTTTCCACAGATTACTTCGTAAGATCTACTCTTAGTAACCCTCGCTTGCTCTACAGCTACCTCATTGAACAAACAAGAAACAAGAAAGAGGACATTTAAAAAGACCGTTAGATGCTGCTTCTTTGAGGATGTTGCCGCTGGAAACAGTCACAAAATCTGGTACGATCCTTTCATGATATCACTGAATGACCTAGAGAAAAATCGCTGGCATTGCTACGGCTTTTCTGTGGTCACGATTGTCCCCACAAGCACCTTCACAGAATTAAAGCTGGCCCCTGATCCTCTCTGTCTCATGTGTGACTGGCGGTGGTATAGATGTTTGTTAGTGGTTCGGAGTCCACTAAACTGTAGGACCAAGTGTAATTAGAATAAAATGGGCACAAAATGACCGTAGAACGACAAACCAAACCAAATCTATGTGATAACCAGGAAGAAATGAATATGACTCGCCTTGTTTCCTTTTCTGCAATGCCTCCTGTTTCTTTATGGAAAGCGTTATTGGATTGCCAGACTTAAAATTGTAGAAATAAAGGACATCATTTAATCCATCTTGTTCTTTGTATTTATTTTTTTAAGATATATGTTGTCCTGTAAATTTGTCATAGGAAATAACAAAAAAATATTATAAAAAATATCAAACAGGTATTTATAATTTTTGAAAAGAATAGAAGTTCATTAACTTATTTCAAAAAGGCTCTTTCTAAACTCTTTCAAACAAATACACTAAAAAACCATAAGAAATTTAAAAAAAAAAATTCAGGAAACAAAACACAAGTTGTTATTTTTTAAATACGTTTTATCATCTTCTTTGAAATTAAAGTAAAAAATATAATGTAATTTAATTTTTTTTTAAAGATATTAATATTTACTTTTGTGATTTAGATCTAATTAGTAAATAAGCAAAAAACGCTTTGAATATTTTTGGATAAACGTTACGTTCTTAAAGTGTGATTATTGTTAATTAATTGATAAAGCATTTCCATTTATTTGCATTATTGATAGACTCTTTGTAATTGAAAATTAATTGCAAGTAAATCTCATCTGCAAATACATACCGTACAGAGAAAGAATGTTATTTTTTTTTTCTCATCTTATTCTTTTCTTGTGGGAACATTTTTCAATTATGGTGTGTGGCCATGAATACGATCAATGGAAACAAATCGCAACAGAAGCTACCCCCTTTCCCTTCAACCATGAATCCATATGGGTTCATGGGCTTGTTCTATATATCTACGAAGTGAGATAAGAAACAACGCAACAACAAGTTGATGGATTAATTGATGTCCTTTGTTTCTATCTTGTCATTAAAAAATAAATACAAAGAACATCTGTTGTCCTATAAACTTGTCATTGGAAATAAAAAAATATATATTACAAAGAAATATCAAAAACCTGTATTTATTTTTGAACTGAATATAAATTTACTAACTTATTTCAGGAAAGCCTTTTTTCTAACTCATTCAAACTAACAAACTAAAAAAAAACCATAAAGAAATTCAAGTAAATAATCTGTAAATTAGCCATACAACTATCTTTTAGCTACCATTTCATACTCAATAAAATAAGCTACTATGGCTCTATCGGCAATTTAATTATCTAAGATTCCTTCAAACCGGAATCGTTAAATGGGTAAAAAAAAATATTAAAAACTCTTATTAATTTTTTTTTACTCAAGCACATCTGAAATAATTCGCTTATTAATTGGCAAAGACAAGACAGCGTTCTCTTTTCACCATTTATTTGGTTCGAAAGTTATCTTTGTACGTTTCCCAGAAAACAAAGTTTAAAAGCTTAGGTAATTGTTATGACACTTATTAGTTTTGTTTACACATACCGCTTTCATTGGATAGGATTGCAAAAGTAGTTTTTTTTTCACTTCTTAGCCGGCTTATTTTTCCCTTTCTTTTCCAAATTATTTACCAAGAGTTCTTGAAGACTTGGTGGAACATAATTAATTAACGTTAAATGGCACCTTCGGAAAAGTAATCTGGACCGACGGTACAGAGAAAGAATGTTATTTTTTTCTCTTTCTCCTTCTTTTCTCGTGGGTACATTTTTCAATTACGCGTTGTGGCCATGAATATGATGAATGGTGATATTTTTATTCGTTACTTAAGATGAAGATGCATTTCCCTCGCGTTTATTAGAACGAAATGGTAATGTTGTTAAGCAATAATTTACGAAGGCAATTACTGCATGTGTTCTCGTAATTAGTAGATTGTTTGGTCTTCGTTGAGCATTCGGTGTGTAAATTCAGGAAAATTACTTAGTGATTTATTGCATATTTTCATCTAAGACATTGTGGTGTAATTTTTTTAAATACATCTTATCTTCCTTTGAGTTTTTTAAAAAATATATATATAAAATTGGGTGTTTTTTTATGGTGAAGATATTGATATTTACATTTGTGGTTTAGATCTAATTAGTAAATAAGCATGAAACGTGTTGATTATTTTTATATTAACGTTACATTGTTAAAGTGTAAATATTATTAATCGGTTGATGAAGCATTTACGTTTATTTGCTTTATTGATAGATTCTATGTAATTGAAAATTAATTGCAAGCAAATATCATCTGTAAATACATTTTTACAGATTCAAAGTAAAATTATTTTTTATTCATATGATTGATTGTACTATCTTTAATTACATCACAGGACATGTAATTTAGATTCTAGTAATGGTATATGTAAATAAGTTGTCCACAAAATTTTTTTCACTATAAATAACTAGGATGACAAAACTGCTTAGACTACAAGGGGGAAACTCTCAAAAGAATACATGGACCAAAGCTAAGGCCTTCATTTGGGAATTTATTATAACCAAAAATCTGCAAAATGAGTGAGAATAAAAATAATAAAAGCACGGTTAATTTTGTAAAAAAATCATTTTAATGCAACTATTGTTGATGTTCTTAACTTTATAGCTCAACTAAAATGATAATAAAACGAATTAAAATAAATTTTTTTTATCAGACGATGTAATTTAAAAAATTGAACATTGTAAATAAGGCATCTTGCACTGATACCCCAGTAATGGTGGTTGCAAAATGGTTCAAAATTAAGAATAATTTTTTGTATGTTATGAATATATTTAATACGTCTTGATACATTAATAAAAAAACCGTGGAAAAATTAATACTATTGGTGTTATAGGTGGTTTTCATAATCAAACTAATTGTAAGTGATGTTCATCAAAGTAATTGTAAGTGGTTTTCAAGGAAACAGTATGAGCTTTTGCAAAAATAAATTAACACGGAGAAGCTGATTTAGAAAAATATATATATATATATTCATTGAATTTAAAAAATGTTTTTTGAAAATTAAATTCTTACGAAGTGATAATAAACACATAAATGATGAGGAATAATGTTAAGATCAATGACTGTTACAAATTCACTTTCAAATGAATTAGGTTTCAATTCAAAAACCTATTTAATATTATAATTACTATTTACGAAAACAATTTCACTGTTTCCTTCCCAAATTTAAAACGTGCAATAAGATATCAACATATGATTAAGATTTATGTTATAGCACCATATTCTCATTCTACATGGGTTGGTGATGAGAGTAATCTTTTTCAAAGTTAAAAATTATTTTTAAAAATATTTACAAGTAATAGTATTATTAAAACGATTTATAAATTTTTCAGTGTTAACTGTAGAGTTAACTATACTGTTAACTATAGTGTTAACTATACTGTTATATACATGTGTTACTTAAATGTTGATGATATTGTATTTGAGCTCAGTTGCAAAAAAAATCGAAAGTAAATTTAACTATAAGAATCCACCATGTCCAATGGGGTTGATAAATCTTCCTTTCAAGGACGGGCCTTACTTTTTTAGACTTTAAAGTTTATCAAATTATTATTTTTTTTTTTTTTTTTTGCGAGATATGCGTTAGACCGGGACCTTGATTCCCCATAACAAACCCCGGATGGTTAGACTTTGGAACAGAACAGGAAATGAGAGAGAGAGAAAGAGGAAAGGGAGTGTGCAGAGTCGAGTGAGAATTCCAGGAAAAGGCTGTTAACTCTAATAAACTCTAATAAATACTCTAATAAACTCACTGAGATCCATACTGAAAGCCATATTTGTAGATCAGTTTGTCATATCAGACGTTGCCCGGAATGCACCATGAGGAGATTGATCTACGTTGAACTCGTTGTAATAGATAAAATTTTTTTTTTTCTAATTATATTTGATATTTAGATATTTTAGAACGTCTGTAAATTATGTGCATTTCAATGCGGAATTCATTTTAAAATTTTCAATAATATAATATATACTAAATAAAATGTATTTTTGAGAGAAAATTAATAGCAGAAGAAAAATATTATCAATATACCTTTAAGTGATTATAGTTTATTAAATTCTAAAATAATGTTAATGCCCCGTTTTCTACAATTTTATTAAAATGATGCAGCTGTAGAGCAAGCGATGGTTGCTCAGAGTAGATCTTCCGAAGTATTCTACTGATAATCTGATAATAGTTAATTTTTGACCGGATAAATAACCATAGCTCAAATACTGCTTCACATTACATATTATTTTATGACTATTGCTGAGCTTAATTTGAGCTTAACTTTTTATCTTTAAAACAGAAAAATAGTATTTTTTTTCAAGTGAACATTTTTTCTGTAGATTAAATTTTAATATCTTTTTAAAACAGAAAAAGTAGACAAAGTAATCAGTAGTTCATTTTTAATCAGTGCCGTTGGCAAATTTGGGACCTGAAAAAAAAGGGCATTTTTATCTGTAGATTAAATTTTAATATTTTGTTCTTTATTAGGCAAACAAAGATATATATTTAAAATACATTGATGTATTAGAGATTTGATCTTTAATTTCGGATTAAAATATATTCATAACAAAATGTTACATCATTCATCAAGCCTCATTTTCACTCTGATACATTGATATTGAAGTATTAAATGACTAGCTGTCTATGACAGTAATAAATACTGGAAACATTTCTCATCTAAATGAATAGAACATTGACATTAGTAAAATATAATGAATGTCGTGGGTAGATAAATTCACCAAGAAGTATAGCAATCATTAACTTGCCATGCTCTATCAAATGCTTTCTAGAGTGAAATATGTTCTTCCCTTTCAATGTTATTATTCATAATGTATGTTAATGTGCAAAATAATTTATTTCCATATTGCGGCTACATAGTATTTTCACAATCAAATTTCAAATCCTTTAACATATTTGGATTCAATGATAACGTTCTAATCCAATTTGAAATGGACTTACTACGGCTCATGCTAAATGTAATAGCACAGGTGTTGAAAAATATACCACTTATAAAACCAACAATCAGATCCGCATATTTTAGTACGTCATGTCAATGCAAGAATTTCTTCCAAGCTATTTGATTTCAAGGTATTAATGGTATTATGGCTATTGAGGTAAAATTTAATTTTCAAATGGACTTTAATTATACTGCATCAAGTAGGCAAACAAGCGACCAGTACTTTTTAAATGATATTCCTGCCGAAAACAATTCGAATAAAATTTTATAAGATATTTCTCTATCCTACAATGCATATGCATGCAAAGGTTTTGATGACTGTATCAAAGAAGATAAGACTTTTTTGTCAAGCACTAAGTTATCCTAAACATTAGTCTTGTGTTAAGAAGGAAAATTTTCACATATTACATGATTTTCACATAAAAAAATGGAAAATTAAAGAACTAATAGCAAAAAAATCATTGATTACCAATTCTATGTCCACCATTGTCAGTATGTATCACTAGTGAATCATCCTATGAAAAAGTGGATACAATGCCATTAAACAGTAAATAGTAAATTTTTAAAAATAAAACTGAGTAAATCAATACCAGACAAGCCAAGATCAAGACTTGATGAAGTTCCCCATTTTCAATTGGGTATTACTGGTCTAATTAATAATAGTTAATCTTTTTATCTGATTTTCAATACAGACACATCTCCAACACAGCAAAACTATTTCCATTCAAATTTGTCCATATCTTCAATACAGTTAAAATAATTAAAGAACTGTCTGGAATAAGACATTTAAAGTAATATAATTAAATTAAACAATTAATTCTGATAATAGTAACTAATAACTGCACTTAATTGTAAGAACAGTAAATAGTGTTTATATTAAAATAAAAATTTTAATAAATATTTAACAAGTTATAGATTTAATAAAACGTTAATAAATACATTTTTCGCTGAATCTGTTGGGAAAAATATTAGAAATATAAAATAATTTTATGACTTCATTGCTTTTGTCTAAGATATATTTATCTTCGACAGTAAAAAAAATTAAATTAAAAAATATTTTTTTAAATAATAAAAAAATTTTACCTATGTCCTCAAAGAGAAATGTTATATAATGACAAACAATGTCAAAGTAATTTTTTTTTTGTGAAACATGACACAAGAAACAAACAATACTTTTGGACAGAAAGAAAATTTCGTTATAAGAAAATACGTAATTTCAGTCAGGATCAATTTTTGAAAGATATGCAATCATCACTGTACTACAAAATTGATAGATTTAAGAGAATTTAAAATTTCAAAATACATTCATTGAATTACACTGATATTCATATGTCATGTAAGTGAATAAAAGGGGATAACATGAAAAAAATGTAATCCAAATTAGTATAAATTTGACAGACAACGGAATAGATTAAAGTCATGGAGTACAATAAGGTCCAGAAATATACACCGTTTAGCAAATAATGAGATAATATAGATTAAGTAAAAATAGGTTTGTTGCAAAAATTTCAATGGTTTACTTTTTTTGCTGGAGTATACCCGACAACATTGGATCATGCCAAGAGCAGGTTTGGTTTGTCGCTCTGTGGTCATTTTGTGCACGCGAGTGTTAACAGTGCGGCCTACAGTTTAAAATGGATTCTAAACCATTGAAAAACATACATGTCGCTGCCAAGATTAGAACTTGAATCCTGCGATGCCAATGCCACTTGGCCACCAGGCCTCATGCCATGGCAAGAGCAAGATATGATATATATGTTATTTGGGTTATCTTCATCCAGACATGGAAAAGAAATGCTCTTAATTCGAAAGGTTCCCAACAATATCAAAGAGTGAAAGGATCCCAAGAAGATCAAAGAGAACATCCACAGCATGTCCTATAAATGTTCATTGGCATTCAATTTAAGTGATCGTGATAGAATTTCCGTTCGAAGCTGTATTTCTGATTCTAAGTATTGACTGACAGTATTATCTTTATCATCATCATCAACAACGACGACGACGACAACAAGAAAAATGAGGCATTTTTTATCTGTGCCGTTGTCTTAACGTGTGCCGTTGTAACGTGTTTGTGAACAGATTTGAAGGGGTGGCGATGAGAAGAGTCGAGAGGTAATGCATGAAATAAGGTAACAAATGAATGAATGAATGAATGGTATAGTCATTTATTAAATTCAAATTCAATAAATGAATACAAATCAATAATGTTACAGAGTTAAAATATACACAAAGGGCTTATGATAACTGAAAGTAGACTACATACACTGCAAGTCACTGAGTTTTCTGGTAAAGACCTTGTCCATGGTGGCATTTCTGAGTATAATGGTTCCGTTGATGGGGTAGAGTTTGTATTGTCTATCTGCATATGATTTTTAAGGTTTTGGGGTTCGTCTTTAGTCTCTCCACCATCTGCAATACATTTCTTCGAATATTGCTACAATCTTCATTGCATATAAGCCGACATTATAAAATTTTACCAAAGATTTCACTAATTTTTGGATGCATATTCATTTTATTTAATTATAAAATTGATCGTTATATGTTAAATTTCATCGATTTCTTTCAAATAAGCCTTTGATCACTCACCTGTTTACACATATGATTTCTTATACAATAGCAAAAATCAAGGGCCCGCGCAGGATTCTACGCCAATTTCTCCACCCTTCCCAAACACTGGAAAGTTTTTGAATTTCAATAATTTTTTTTTTTATTTGCAGTAAATTTCCTTCATTTACTAATTGAGCTTTTCGAACTTGTTTCTAATTCAGTACATAATTATTAGTAGAAATTCAAACTTCAATCTATAATCTGTGTAAAATAACACAGTAAAAATTAAAAAGTAAAACTATTTAATAAAAAATGGCAACTTTCATTAGCTTTTCTTCTATAATATCATATGAACGATAAAAATTTATTTTACCTTTCTTTCTTTTTAGATTCTAAATATCATACAAATATTTTATTGTTCTTAAAGTGATCAAATAAATTATAGCTTTAAAAACAGACTATTTAAGTTAAATTACGAATTAAATTTTCCAACAACAAATTTAAAAAATTAAAAAAAAATTTCCGATTGAAAAACAAAAATTCAATAAAAAAGTTAAAAAAAAAAAAAAGGCTGAAAAACAAAAAAAAAAAAAAAAAAACTCAAAAGGTTATCAATTCATTCTAAAAATAAAAAAGATATTATTTTATTTTTTATTTTACAAAGTTATAAATATAAAAAAATAAAATCAAGGAAAACCAACTTTATAAAAAAAAAATGTATTTTTATTTACATATTTTTATAAAAAAAAAATTCGCGTGTATAAAAAATTCTATGATATTTGCTATAAGTAAAATGTGAAAATTTTTATTAAAAAAATTTCCTACATATCTCCTATCACTATTTACATTGTTATTAACAATCACTAATCTTTAAATGTCCTGTATTATATTTAAAATAAAACTTTTAGTTGTAACTGAAGCATAATCAATTTAGTTATAAAATTTTTGACAATGAAACAGGTAAGCACTTATTTTAATAATAATAATACACGATAAAAACATTCTTTTGTAATTTAATTAAATCTTGTATTTTTATAAATGAATTGCAGCTTATTACTCCAATGTTATTATATTGAATATAATATAAAATAATGATAGGAGACGATTTAAATATAATATTTCAAAATACGTGTACTAATTACAACAATATAAAATAAATAATTACAGGAGACAATAAATGGAAGTTTCTTAGAACAAAAAAAATTAATTAACAACTCCCAACAAACTATCACAATTAATTATACCTCGATAGAAAATTTTATCCCCACTCAGTAATTAATAGTCAGATGCTTTTCTGCAAGAATAAAGAAAAATAAAAATAAAAACCCGTAACCTATATCACCATACTTTATAAAATGGTGGATATGCATTTATCAAGTTATTCAAGGCTTTCGAATTCCAAATCAGGCTTGAACAAAAGAGAAAAGAAACTGGGGGTCTTTTATTCGCATACGCTTTTGTCTACGCTCATTAACAAGTCAAGCCAACATTTCGACTTGAATCGATTCTTCTCCTTGGTGAAAAGCAGAAGAACTCTTTTAAATTGAATGCATTTTATTCCTTATTTATTTTAGCAGGAATATCATTCATCGTATAGAAGTGATTAAATACATGTCTTGCGTCGGATTTTTTCTTTGATTTGCTGAAGAAATGACGCGAAACTGGAGTAAGTGGACACACGAGAAAGCATAGTTGTGTTCGTTTAATTAAAAAAAATTTGGAAGAGGAATTACGATAAAAAAGAATAGAATGTTGTCACGTATGAAAATAAATTGTCTTCTATTCTTAAATAATCAAAGCCATTCATTAGTTCATATGCATTAAGGTACAGGTGAAAAAAGCCAAAAGCCCATTACATTTTCGATTAAAAATTGTAGTTTTATTGTTTTTAAAGTAAATTCCAATTATTCATGATTTTAGAAGACTTTATTTTTAGTCATACAAGAATATGGAAGACGTTGTTTACGCTTTTAAAATCTGGGCACGTCAACTAATTAATTCAACAGGAGTTGCCTGAACCACAGGGGTCTACTTCAGGGCGCCAAACATTGTGCCATAACAGATTTGAACTAACACCACCAAGATTTGCCTCGGAAAAGAGAAGAGTTTACATATTCTTCCGTATTATTTCCACAAGACATGAAATCCTGGATCCCCTGGTTTGGAAACCCAACATATTATCCACCCTACACGACCCAGAAATACAGATAAATGATCTTAGAAAACTTTATTTTTAATCTACATGAATATGAAAGAGCATTGTTTACGCTTTTAAAATGTGGGCACGTCAACTAATTAATTTAACAGGAGATATATAGCAAATTCAAAGTTGCGTCAGCCACAGGTGTCTACAAAGGTGAGCCACAGTAGTCTACTTCAAATCTGCTATAACACAATGTGTGGTGCAAGGAACTAACAGAGCCGAGATTTGCTTCATGGAAGAGAGGAGTTTATATCCCCTTCGCCATCATTTCCTCAAGCTTAAAAGGAAATCCTTTTCTCCCTCACATTTGTTATGCCCATCCTTGACATAGACGCTTATAACCTCGCTTTGCTTATCAGGTTTCAAACCTGGATTTTCTGGTTTGGAAGCCCAACATATTATCTACCAGTCTATCGGATCAGAAATATAGATAAATGATCTTAGTAGACTTTATTTTTAATCTGCAAATATATGAAAGATGTTGTTTGCGCTTTTAAAATCGACCACGTCAACTAATTAATTCAACGGGAGAGATATATCAAATTCAAAGTTACCTGGGGGGAACCACAAGGGTCTACTTCATTGCACCACACATTGTGGCACAGCAGATTTGAACTTACAGAGCCAAGATTTGCTTCAGGGAAGAGAGGAGTTTATATACCATTCCCCAAACATTTTCTGAAGCTCAACAGGAAATTTTGTCATTCCCATTTGTCATGCCTAACCTTGACATAGACGCTTAACCTCACTTTGCTTACCAGGTTTCAAACTTGGATCTTCTAGTTTGGAAACCCAACACATCATCCACCAAGCCTATACGGATCAGAAATACAGATAAATGATCTTAGTAGACTTTATTTTTATTCTACAAGGAATATGATTCCAGAAGAATAACGTAAATTCCTACAATGAAGGGAATTAAATTCCTTGATTTAATTTATAATGAAATAATCATCCACACATGAATAGGCTTAACGGTGCATTTCCAATAGCAAAGCGACGTTAATGCGGTATCAACTTTGCCGAATCAGATTAGCGATCGAGAAGGATTGACAGCAGATTGATGGATTCTCTACTGTCAATCATTCTTGGTGGCTAATCTGATTTATCAAAGTTGACGTCGCGAAAGCGTCTCTTTGCCGATGGAAATTCACCCTAAAACAGCTTCCAATTAATAACTCGTTAAAATTGTTAGATGGGTTAAATTATATTGCAAAAAAGAAGTCAGATTATTATTTTAAGCAATAAATATAATTATTTTTAATTAAAAAATACCACTACATATTTTATACCTGGAAAACAACCAAATTAATTGCTCCTATTCCAATTATTTTGCCAATCCACATTTATTATTTATTATCATGTTTAAATAAGTCTCTTGTACAATATCAAATCGTTTATTATTTCAGTAAATTAATTTTTAAAAAGATAACGATTTAATATTGTAAAGCTATTTTTTGTGCTAGGGTATTGATCGCCAAGAGCCGTCCTCAAAATATAATACTTGACTTGTCGATTAAGTCTTTTTTAACTTTAATTTAAGAGATTTAGAGGTTCTTCATTAACATCGTACAAGATTTCTTTAATTAATAGCATCTACATTTGAACGGTCTGATTTCCCATTGGCTAGCGCTGTGGCATTTGGTACCACAGGCTTAAGTCTCGAATTCTGGCGGTGGTATGGCAGTTTGTTAATGATCTAATTAGCCTAATACGTGGGAAAAAATTACCATAGCATGGCATACCAAACTGATTTTTAAATACTATTTAATGAAGAAAGTATATTTCTTCTTGTTGCGATAAATCCTTTCTTCTTCTGTTGCTATACCAATTTTGTTGTTATTTTGGATATAATATGTCCCATAATTAAAAATGGCTGATCAAAATTTTGACTTAAAATGTGGATTCTGTTATATTTTACAAATCTTTAAAATTCAGAGAGTTTATATTACACTGCATGCGTAGGTATATTATTTATTGTAAAATTTAATTATAATTATTGGGAATGATAATCCTTCTACGGTGAAGCATAAATTCCTTGACTTAGTTTATAATGAAATTATCATCCGGACTTGAATAGGACTAACAGTGCATTTTCTATGGCAACGCGATGTCAACTTTGACGAATCAGATTAGGGATCTAGAATGGTTGCTAGTTGATTGATGGATTCACTGCTGTCAATCATTCTCGATGGCTAATCTGATTCGTCAAACTTGACGTCCCATTAGTGCCACATTGCTAATGGAAATATACCCTAAAACAACTTGACAGTCAATTTCTCGTTGAAATTTCTGAATGGGTTAAATTTTATTGCAAACAAGAAGCCAGATTACCATTTTAAGTGATGAATAAAATTGGTTTTAGTTTAATATTATATCTATTGTATATTAATTTTATATCTCACAAATCTAAGATTCAGATAGCTTAATGTTACACTGCATGCGTTGGTAAATGATTTTTTGTAATATTTAATTCTTATTGTGAATGGGATTTAATACAATGGTAAAACAAATGCTATGGTAAAACAAATTCCTTGACTTAATTTATAATGAAATAATCATCCACACTTGAATAGAAAGTGAGAGAGATCCCCCTCACCGTGTACAATTAAGTCTCTTATACAATATTAAATCGTTTATTGTTTTAGTAAATTAATTTTTAAATACTATTTAATGAAAAATAATATTCCTTATTCGTGTAAATCCCTCCTTTTTTTTTTTTTTTTTTTTTTTTTGTTGCGTTGCCAATTTTGTTGATTAATTGTTATCACGTATGGATAATAACTAAGCCTTAATTCATTGACAATAATATTATCCTTTTTATTTTAAAACATATAATACATAAACAAAGCTCTTTCAACTTTATGACAAACTAAATAGAGCATCGTTCGTTAAGTTATCTAAGTTATTTTGGACATATATGTTCCGTAATTAAAAATTTCTTATTAAAATATTGACATAAAAATAAGAGTTTTGTTATATCTAATAAATCTTTAAAGATTCAGAGAGCTTAATGTTACACTGAATGCGTTGGTAAATGATTTATTGTAAAATTTAATTCGTATTGCCAATGGAATTGAATACAATTCCTCTACAATAAAATATAAATTCCTTGACTTAATTTATAATGAAATAATCATCCACACTTGAATAGAAAGTGAGAGAGAGAGATCTAATCAGTTTTCTTTCAACTTTTGAATCCTCTCTCGCCCAGAAAATACGACTTCAAGTGCTTCAATTTGAACGTAACCCATAAAATCACCTTTGTTCTCCCCAATGCAAAGCGCTAAAAGGGACACTAAGATCTTAACTGCACCTCGGTCGCAGCGTAATAGGAAGTATAAAAAAAAAGAAGTCATAAAAAAAGTACCTCAAATGTATTATGGCTGGCAAACGAAATGAAGTAATAAAAATGGCACGAAGTAACCTTTGACTGTAAGGTAAAAAATTAGCTCTTTTATTTTCGCATGCCCTTTCGTACATTACTGATAAATCAAAGAGCCCCAAATAACAAAGGATCGGGTTAAAAAACGTGCCTCATTGAAGATTGAAAATTTCGCGTGAGGCTAAGAACTTTTTCTTTTACGCTTTTTCTTTTTTATTTAAGGGCTGTGGAGAGTTTTTTTTATTGTTTTATTCACCCACATTCTCTAGGTCTTTTTCTTTTTTTTACATTTCAAGGAATCGAACAAAAACAAAAGGGACTTTTGTGATAACTTATATTCGTACAATGGCAAAAATGGAATAAAGGATTTTTAATGAAATTCCTTCAAATCTGAATTGTCACTTATATTTCTGTAAATTAAAAATTGGTAATGTTAAATGCAAAGAAAATAATTAACTTTATTTGAATTAGAATTGGAAATGAAATAAGAAAAATTTGCAATTAATATTATTTTTTACTTTCGGCATCATTTTAGCTGGTGGAAGACATAAAATTTCAATTAATCTTTAAGTTTGAGATTCATATTAATTATTACATTTCATTTCTTTATTATTCTTATCTCTCACGTTAAAGCCCATACATATTTTAGTGATTTTAAAGTAGTTATACAGGTGGCCTTAAAAAATGCTACTTCAGGATTCATTATTTTATCAATAAAACTTACTTCAATCAAGTAACTGAAAATCAATTCTAATCCATGTAACTGATCTTCAACGAGTGGTTGATTAGTGGTCTGATGGTTAATTGGCTAGCGCTCTGACCCTTGGTGGTAGAGACTTGAAAATTCGAAAATTTCTCTGGATAAACACACATTACATTACACATGATGATGGTTTGAAGACATAGTTATATATATTTACGGCACAAAGCATGCAGAATTTAGTATCTAGATAAGACATCCGTCAGCAATAACAGTTCTATTCTGATTATCGGGGCATTGATTTTCTACTGAAGTTACGGTGCATAATTTCATGTAGCTTCCCATCTTTACTAGAGTTTATCAATAAAATTGATAAAGAATAATTAATTGACATTAATCATTCTTCATCAATGTTACATAATCTCATGTAGTTTCAGTTCATTACCAGAGTTTATCAATAACATTGGTGAAGAATGAGGAATCGACAGAAGGTATTCAATTGTTAACAGATCTGGACAGCCTATTAGCCAGAGCAATTTTCATATACCCTCTGTAATGATGAACGTGAGAAGACCAAAACACGATAAGCAACATATGATAGGGCAGTAATCTAATGAGAGGTAGAATGTGTCTCATAGAAACTGTAGAGAGACAGGTTTTAAAACATTCGAAATGTGATGGCTATCCAACTAGATAGATAAGACTTTATTTCCAGTGACACCCCATATCATCACTCCCGCTAATGTTTGTATGAAGTGTGCATCAACAAGATCTTATTCGAATGCATGAATGGTACTTTCTTCACTCCTACAACACGAATACATTATGATACTATTGGGATTCTGCTGGCATGCTGATATGACACAACTCCTGCTTACATGTCCGTCATTGAATGTGCACTTTAAGAGACTCTTTCTCTGCTGCAGTCTCATTCCCTGAGAGGCACATCATCTTCCTTGGATGTGTACAGGTATTATGACCCTGGGTAACATCTTGCCTTCAGACTTTTATATTTTCTTTATTTTCGTAATAGCATGTTACGATTCATTATTCTTCGTGAATTTAATTTGCTTATTGATCACTGTGTTTATTCATATACTTTAAGTTGTGTTGATATTTATTTCTTGTCTTTACCAAGTTTCCTTTTTTTTTCGGGGAGGGGGGGAAGAGAGAGAGAGTATAATTACACTGTCAGTATTCTGACCCACGTTTTGATGAGTGTGAGGAACCATGTCCGAAGAAAAGGCGATTTAGTGATTGACTCCTGATGGAGTTGCGGCTTTTGTGTGGGCATTACATCTCTTTGATCTCCATTTCTGATAGAAAGTTATTAACCTTTATGGGTGAAAGTGTTTAAGATTAAAATGTTGAATCTTTCCAGAGCTTCTCTCTAAAGAGTTGAGCTTGACTGTATAGGTTCTTACACCACTGTGGGAATCTGCGTCTCATTGTTGGACTCCATGGTGGGCGGTGCAGTATGTCATTCAATTTAATGCATAATACTGTCACAAAAAATTCATGTCACGTAGAAGGCCATAACTCGTCGTTACATTTAACATTATCTATGAAACAAATTTAGAGCAATAATTTGAAAAAATTTTGTTATTTTCTTTTGTTAGATTTTTGCTTGTATAGACACTTAAAGATCACCCTACAAGTGCATCATATTTTAAGATTTAAAATGGCTTGTGTGTTGTTGATCAAAATTAGGGACTTCCCAGAAATCGTATACATCGTTCTCTTAGCCGTTTTAGGCATGGCTTATTTCGATTCAACTTTGTTTGTGGGGTTTCGAACCCGTCTGCCCCAATTAAGAACTATTTTATTATCCTCAAGACTCCTGAAACCATAAAAATTAATTGCTTTAAATTTTATTTTATTTTGATATTGACATAAAGGAAAAAAATATTTATTAAACAAATAAATATTTATCCCGCGTCCTTCCCAAATATATTTTTATATTATATTTCATTACTAATAATATGTTATAAATTAATGTAATTCATGCTTTAATAATATGTTACTGAAAAACGATGAAATATTCTGTCTGGAATCTAGTAAAAATAAAATACTATAATAAAAACAGCCCTGTAAGCGATTTCGAACTGATATATTTTCAAGTACATTCTTTAAAATTTTATAGACTGCTTGATTTTCACAATAAAAAAGACACTTTTTCCCCTCTTAATATTTTATATCATGTTTAGCAATCACAAAAGACGTCTTCATCCAAAACAAGTAACAAAAAAGGCAAGCACAAAAGCGAAATTCTGGTGGCAATGCATTACGTAACCATAGCGACACCATAATCCATAACCCCCTTTCACGCTTCGGCAATTTTTTAAAGACCCCTTACAATGCACTTCTGGTAAGAAACCGTGAGACCCGGTGGTGATTGATTGTTCATAGCTTTTTCTTAAAGATGGAAAAAAAGAAGCAAGACAAAAAAAAAAAAAAAAAAAAAAAAAAAAGAACTCAGGTTGAGACGGTTGGTGCTCAAAAAATAATGCAAGACCATGCACTTTAGAAACCACGCACCCCCTTCCTATAAAAACAAAATAAATAAAAAACCAGAGGAGGCAAAGAATATAAGTTCACTTTTTAACCAACTTTCGAATTCTGCAGAGTTTTGGAAATTTGAGCGAGGACTTTGCCGTCAAGTGATGTGAAACCCTTAGAGCTTAAAATTATTTAGATGCCAAAAGAAAAACCTCTTGAACACGGTTTGGTTCTTTTACCATAAAGAAATAAAATCCATTAACAATACCGGTCCCTTTTTATATTACAAGTTCATTAATAATCTCTTGAAAAAGGGGCCTTATAAACAAAGCTGGTGAAATTAAAGAAAAAAATAGTATTTTATAATAAAAGGCTTGATAGATTCGACTGCATTTTCGTAATCCTCATTTTACGGTCTAGGAAGTTGAAAAGCGATTGAATTTTACTGAAATCATTAATCCCAATTTTTTTAAAGTATGTTTTGCTAATGAGGTATGTAAAAATAATTATTTTTTTAAAAAAGCTTTTTTTTTTATTTGTGTTGGAAAAATGGAAAAATATTTTTAATAGATAACAAATATAAATGATTAGAAAGATAAATACAGAGAAAAAATTTTAAGATAATTTAACAGATTTCATATTTTTTTATATGCATTTTATTAAAATTATTATAGTAAAAATATTTTTTTTATTTTAATTTTATTCCTATTTTCATGTTTATATCATATATTTTAGATTGCAGAATTGTGACCAAATTTATTTTAATTAAAAGCAGCAATTAAATATTTTTTATTTTATTAGGGAATTCAAAAATATATGTAATTTGATCAAATTAAAATTTAATTAGTTTTTTTAAATAAGAATTTAATAATTAGAATATAATATAATATTAGAATTTTCACCATTTTTCGCTTTCACGAAATGTTTTATTTTTAGAATCATTTTTATTATATAATATTAGAATTTTCACCATTTTTCGCTTTCACGAAATATTTTATTTTTAGAATCATTTTTATTATATAATATTAGAATTTTCACCATTTTTCATTTTCAAGAAATGTTTTAATATTAGAATAATTTTTATAATATAATATAATAGTAGAATTATCACCAAATTTATTTTAACTATAAATAGCAATTAAACCTTTTTTATTTTATTTTAGCAAAAGAAGCAAGACAAAAAAAAAAAAATCCCAAAAAAGAACTCAGGTTGAGACGGTTGGTGCTTAAAAAATAATGCCAGCCCATGCACTTTAGAAACCACGCACCCCTTCCTATAAAAACAAAAAATAAAAAAAAAAAAACCAGAGGAGGCAAAGAATATAAGTTCACTTTTTAACCAACTTTCGAATTCTGCAGAGTTTTGGAAATTTGAGCGAGGACTTTGCCGTCAAGTGATGTGAAACCCTTAGAGCTTAAAATTATTTAGATGCCACAGGAAAAACCTCTTGAACACGGTTTGGTTCTTTTGAAGAAATAAAATCCATTGACAATACCGGTTTTTTTTATTTTTTTTATTACAGGTTCATTAATAATCTCTTGAAAAAGGGGCCTTATAAACAAAGCTGGTGAAATTAAAGAAGAAAATAGTATTTTATAATAAAAGGCTTGATAGATTCGACTGCATTTTCGTAATCCTCATTTTACGGTCTGGGAAGTTGAAAAGCGATTTCAGTAAAATTCGATCATTAATCCCAATTTTTTGAAAGTATATTTTTCTAATGAGGTATGCAAGAATAATTATTTTTTTAAAGAAAAAAGGTATTTTTTATTTGTGTTTGAAATATGGAAAAAAGTTTTTAATAGATAACAAATACAAATGATTAGAAAGAAAAATTTGTAAGATAATTAAACAGATTTCATTTTTTTTTCTTTTGTGTGTTTTTTATTAAAATTATTATAATAATTTTTTTTTTTTTAGTTTTATTTAAATTTTCTTGTTTACGTCATATAGTTCAGGCTATAGAATTTTCAGCAAATTTATTTTAACTAAAAACAGCAATTAAACAATTTTTATTTTATTTCAATGAATTAAAAAATATATTTTCATCGATTTAAAAATTAAATTTAAAATAGATTAGATTAAAGATCGATTTTAAAATTAACTTAAAATTGTTTAGATGCTGGAATTGAACTATTTAGATGCTAAACCTCTTGAACACGGTTTGGTACTTTTAAAGAAACAAAATCCATTAACAATAACGTTTTTTTTTTATTATTACAAGTTCATTAATAATCTCTTGAAAAAAGCCATAATATATATTTATAAACAAAGCTGGTGAAATTAAGAAAGAAAATAGTATTTTATAATAAAAGGCTTGATAAATTCGACTGCATTTTCGTAATCCTCATTTTACGGTCTACGAAATTGAAAAGCGAATTCAGTAAAATTCAATCATTAATCCCAATTTTTTTTAAGTATGTTTTGCTAATGAGGTATGCAAGAATAATTATTTTTTTAATAAAAAAGTTTGTTTTTTTTTGTTTGTGTTTGAAAAATGGAAATTTTTTTTTAATAGATAACAAATACAAATGATTAGAAAGAAAAAGTTTAAGATAATTTAACAGATTTAACTTTTTTTTCTTTTATATGCATTTTATTAAAATTGTGACAAAAATATTTTTTTATTTCAGTTTTATTCAATTTTCTTGTTTACTACTGTGACCAAAAAGTAAAACCAATTTTTTTTTTCAATATGTTTGTTTATTTATTCTTCCAAATTTATTTCATCGCCTTCAAAGTAATCTCCTCCTGACACAATGCACTTATGCAATTTTTTTTTTTCAATCCTCAATGCATGCAAAAAAGTCATCGGCAGGGATAGCCTTCAAAGCTCACGGCGATTCACGTTGAATCTCTTCAATGGACTCAAAATGGTGTCTCCGGAGTAGTCTTTTGAGTTTAGGGAATAGCCAGAAGTCGCACGGGGGGAATACGGTGGTTGCGGAACGCTTTGGGTTTCATTTTTGACGAAAAAGCCACGAAGAATCAATGCAGTGTGAGCTGGCGCATTATCGTGATGCAAAAACAAAGAGCTGTCTTTCCTTAAATGTGGCCTCTTTTTGCGAATAGCTTCACACAAACGACGCATAGCACTCAAACAATATTCCTTGTTGACAGTTTGGCCCGGCGGAAGGAATTCATATTGCACCACACCATTGTAATCGAAGAAAACAGTTAATTAAACATTTACCATTGTAATCTTGATTTTTGAGTGACTTTGGCGTGCTCTTTTCAGTCTTGCTACACCTTTGTCACGATATTCGCTAGATTCGTCGGTTGTTTCCAGGTCTTATGCATAAATCCAAGTCTCATCTCGAGTTATGATGCATTTCAACGTACCCTGATAGTCATAAAATATTGTTTCACACTTCAACTTGACGATGTTTTTCCAAACAAATGCAGTGTTTTCGGTACCAATTGAGATTTGTCGCGTTTGAGGCCCGAAACATCTTTTAAAATGGAATTGACAGATCCTTTTGAAATTCCAACATCATCAGCAAGGTCTCTATTTGTAAACCGACGGTTTGCAAGCATCAAATCTTTACTTTTTTGACGTGAGTTTTGTCGGTTGAGGTCCATGGTCGACCAGAGGGCTCTTCGTTTTCAACGCGTTCTCTGCCTTCTTGGAACTTTTTATACCACTTCTAAACATTTCTTTCCGATATAGGAATGTTCACCGAATGCCTTCTGCAACATTCTATACGTTTCGTCAAACAAAATTTAATGCAAGTTCGTTGCTCAATTAATTCAGACATTTCAAAAATCGCCGAAATCAGTTTTAGCGTCTCACAAATCCTAGCGTAACTCAAACACTAATGAATATTTTGACATCAAATTTCACACAGATGTTAAAGACAGTGCCAGCAAACTAAGAAAAAAAATTGAAATTCCATATTGCCGGGAACTTACTTTTTGGGCACAGCAGTATTTCTTTGAAAGAAATAAAATCCATTAACATTACCGGTCTTTTTTTTTTATGACAAGTTCATTAATAATCTCTTGGGAAAAGGGCCTTATAAACAAAGCTCGTGAAATTAAAGAAGAAAATAGTATTTTATAATAAAAGGCTTGATAGATTCGACTGCATTTTCGTAATCCTCATTTTACGGTCTAGGAAGTTGAGAAGCGATTTCAGTAAAATTTAATCATAATCCCAATTTTTTTAAGTATGTTTTGCTAATGAGGTATGTAAGAATAATTAATTTTTTTTGAATAAAAAAGTATTTTTTTTCTTATTTGTGTTTGAAAAATGAAAAAAAAAAAAATTTAATAGATAACAAATACAAATGATTAGAAAGAAAAAGTTTAAGATAATTTAACAGATTTCATAGTATTTTCTTTTACATCATTTTATTAAAATTATTGTAATAAAAATATTTTTTATTTCTGTTTAAAATTTTATATTTACGTCATTTATTTTAGGTTGCAGAATTTTCACCATATTTATTTTAACTAAAACCAGCAATTAAACTATTTGTATTTTATTTTAGTGAATTAAAAAAATATATAATTTGATCGAATTAAAAATAAATTTCTTTAAATAAGAGAATTTAATAATTATAATATAATATATTAGATTTTTCCCCAGATTTATTTTAAATAAAACCAACAATTAAATTAGTTTTTATTTTATTTCAAGTGAATTAAAAAAATATATATAATTTGATCGAATTAAAAATTAATTCTTTTAAATAAGAATTTGATAAACTTATGCGAAATTAAAATAAAGCAAAAATAAATAAATAAAGGATATACAACTGTAAATCTTTTAGGGTTTTTTAAAGGAATTATTTAATTAATATAGTTAATGAATATTAAAAATTGAAAACTAAATTATTTCTTACTAAATTTCATTTAATTTGCAATACTATAAATGAAAATCTGGTTATAGAAATTGTTAATAATACCTAACTAGTAATAAACCAAACAGTTCCTATTTTTTTTTATTCCAAATAAATATTTTTATGAAGTTACAGAATTATTTCTTTTAGAAGAATTTTAAAAAGTATCAATTAGTTGTCTATTAGATTTTTAACAATTGGTATATAGCAAATCTAGCGTTATCTAAAGTGTGCCACTAGATGGGCCTATTCCATTGCATTGCATCTACAGTTATGCCACCACAATTTGGAGAAACCCCCTCCTAAGATGAGTGTGAATCCTAGTGAAATCCGCCTACGGATTTATAAGCGTATATGTTTACTGTTTAATACCGTTGGTTGGGGTTCGAACCAAGCAACTATTGTAAACTCAACACACTATAAATCGAACTGATCTGACTAAACATTTATTTAAATTTATAAAATTAATTTCTCTTTTTAATCTTTTACCTAACAAAAATAATATCGTAAAACTGGAACTAAATAAACTATGTTTTTTATATGTATGTTTTATATATGTATGTCTATGTTTTTTTTTCATTTAATGAAAATAAATTCATAATTATCTAAACACAACGTCTCTTAAATTATTGCATTAAAAGGTTCAAATATTTTCTTTGAAAGATGAAACGTATAAACAAATCGTTTCACATAAATAATTAGCATCTATCACCACCAACATTCTTTACACCACAGTTTTAATAAACTTTTAACAAACATTTAATTTGCTTTAAATGTACTTAATATTTTTTTAATAAAGATAGAGGATCAAACTCAAACCACAAGAATTAAATAGTTATACTCATTTTTTTATGAATACTTATTTAATTATTAACCATTATTAATAAATTATTACATTTATTTATTTTATTAATATGCTCGTATTGCTTATCGAATCGATAAGCAATACAATCATTTACATTAGTGTAAATATATTTAGATCATTAATATTCGAACGCTATATTATTGAACAAAAAAATTCCTTTCGCAATATCCCTCTATATTTTTTAAAACTTAGAAACGTTACTCGAGTTAAGATTGTATTTTATATTTATCGAGACAAATTTTATAGTCAGACATTATAAACTAAATCGAGTAGGCACCTAACTAGAGAGTCCCTTGAGGCCATCAAAGCACGTTTATAATAAGGCCCCCTTTCCATCTCGCACTACATAATTCTGGGATAGTTCCATCTTGTATTGACATGTTCAAGGTTGGAATAGTTATGATGCCTTATATCACTAGCCGTGTCTCGGTATTGGAGCATTTAATCAGCTTCAATATTAGCTGTAACACAGAATGCCATCAATCCAATGTAAATTACTCAACTCAGTTATTTTTCCAGGCGTATTAGTAGTTTAAATTTTTACTGGCAGATATTCAGGGAATAAAAAGGAATACATTTAAATATAAAATCAAAATATTTCTTTTACAGTGATCAGAAACGTGGTTTTTAAGTATAAGACAATTACACTTGTTCTTTATTGCACGTAATAGATTATGTGTTAAAAATATTTAAAACATTTATATATATTTTATATAAAATGATGCAAATCTAAACTGTTATTACAGTATTTTTAACTGTCATTATAAAACTAACTATTTTAATTATATTTTGTATCACTTTGAGAATTAAGGTTGATATCGAATGTTTTCATCTTAAAAAATAGTCAGTTTAGCATTAATAAAATATTTTTGACAGGATATTATTGCACTCAATTTAACAAATAAAATCGATAAATTATGTGTTTAAAAATATTTATAAATTTTTAATTATATTATACGTATTTTATATAAAATGATGCAAATCTTTACTCCGTTTTTAGCTGTCATTATCGAACTAATTGTTTTATAATTATCCTTTGTAGCACGTTTGAAATTAAGGATGATATAGAATGTTTTTATCTTAAAAAATAGTTAAACATCAACAAATATTATAATTATATTTTGTATAACTTTTGGAATTATAGGTGATATAAAATGTTTTTAATCTTAAAAAATAGTTTAATAAAATATTTTTGTGAGAAAATATGCTGAATTGAACAAATAAATTCAATAGATTAAAATATTTAACGCCATTTATATTTTATATAAAATGATGTAAATTAAACTGTTATTACTGTGTATTTAATTGTCATTATCAAACTAATTGTTATATTTGTATCAATTTTGGAATTATGGTTGACATAGAATGTTTTTATCTTAAAAAAATAGCTTAACATTAATAAAATATTGTTGAAAGAACATTGTTGTGGTGAATTGAACAAATAAAATTTTTAAAAAAATTAATATTTCTTATATATATATATATATGTATATATATATATATTCCTTATTAATATTATTAAAGCTCCATCGTACAATTTTATTGTAAATATAGATAACATAGATTTAAGAATAAATATTTTTAGTACTGATAAAATGAAAATATAAAAATTCAAAGTATAAAATAAATAAAAAATTTCATTGATTAAATAATTTCTAATTACTCGTAGACAAAGTTTCCGCACGTTATTTTAAAAAATAAATATTCAACCACTACAATAGCAATGTCATATTCAGTAATCGTATTACAAGTAGAAAAAATATTTTTAAAAATAAAAATAGCATAATTATTTGAAGAAAAATTATTTTAGAATAAAATTTTTAAAAAGATTCTCCTAAATCATTCGTTTCAACATTCTGTTGATTTATTTTATTTTGTACTGATTATGACATTTTCAAGTAAAGATTCTATAAAAATTATTGATTCACAATTTCAGGGAACATAAATAAATGTTAAAAAATATGCAAGCCCATCATATTTACTTCGAAATTAATTCATCATTAGGATTTAAATTTATACTTTGATGAATTCAAAGATATTTAAAATTTCTATGATAGATATTTTTGAATCAAGAGATATTTAAAACCATATAAGCAATTAGTAATAAAATAACATGCCATAACATATAGATTAATTATAGTAAATAAAGATAAAGGGGCCTGATGGCCGAGTGGCTAGCGCTCGGTTCCACAGTTTCGAGTTCGAGTCCCCGCGGTGTCGTGGTTATTTGTAGGGGTTCGGAATCCATTTTAAGCCGTAGATCCCAATCTAATATGACTGTAGAGCGTTGGCGTGATAACCCTACCCTGTGAAAAGAAAGCGTCTCCTGTCTCGCAATCTGCCAGTAGGCAGACTATCTTGGCCCACAATGGGGCTGTTGCGTCAATGAAGGAGAAATAAAGAAAAAATAATAGTAAGGAATTAAATTACGTTATTCATTAATAATAATAATAATAATAATAATTAAATAGTAATAAATTACGAATTAATAATAGAATATGAGCAAAAACTCTTTATGTAAGTAAAAGGTCGTTTTGAACAATAATGTACCTCACAATTTTTCCTTATATTTTAAGAAACTCCACTAAGGATATTATTTATCACGATTCCTTGAAAGGTACTTTACATAACTCTGAAAATGTACAATAAAATTTTATTACAAAGGAATATATATGATGGCTGTTTAAAATATTACATCTTATTAATATAGCTTGCCTTTATCAGGCTAGCTGTAAACGAATTGGTTTTTTTCATGTAAAACACAATCATCTGCCAAAATCTAACAAAGAAGGCAATCCTTTTTTACTTTTTGTAATGCTATACTCTTTCGCATTTTCATGTAACTGGATTATGCTGAATCTGTTACAAATATATGTATATAACATCAAGATTAATCTACTATATTAAAAAACTATTCTTTTATTTTACCTGATCATCACAATTTTCATGAAATTTCTAAAGCTTTATCCCGAAGAAGAATACATATTAAGAATCTAACATAGAATGAAATATTCAAAATAGTTGAAATAATTATATTTATTTTAATTACTTAGATCAATATTTTACTTTAAAATGATTTAACTTCCTTTATTTAGAAATAATATATGTATAAAATGAAATAGACACAATACGAAATAACATATGTAATAAATGCGTAGACACAATAGGACATAACATATACATAAAATGGAACGGATTAAATGTAGAATAATCATAAATTAATTTCTGCAATATTAGAATAATATTCTCAGTATAATGCAATTTTATTAATGCAACTTTATTTTATAAATTTATATTTAAAAACAGAGATTAAATTACTTCATAAAATAACAATACATTCATCCATTTATATAATGTAGAAAGTAATAAATTGTTAATAACATTCTCTATATTAACTGGATCCTTTTTTTTTTTCTTTTGCAATTTAGATCTCATTTTGAAAGATAATAACTATCATTTATAGATAAATTTAATTTAAATGTACAATTTTGATTTAAAAAATTCTTTTCATTACATTTTTTTTCCATAATTTATAGGAATTTTTTTTTTTTTTTTTCCGTTTTCACCTGGCAAAACATTATAAATCCGGAATTTAATTTCAATTCCTAATTGGAATTCTGATCTGTCCTAAATGAAACATCTTTTACATTATATTTGAAAAAAACTTTTTTTTATTAGAGAGAACGCGTTAGATCAAAACGGCTAAAAGGATTTGGAGTAATAACAGTTTATTAGGAATAAGAGTACAACTTACAAAAGAGTACAAAAATACAAAAACAACTTCAGTCCTAATAAGAAAATTTTTAATAAATGCGAGAGTTTTATACTCACGTTTTCTTTAGAATTTATCATTAAGTTGGAAAAAAAAATAAAAGACAAAAATAAAAAGCGTAATTTCCTTTTTTTGTAGAAATGTAGGGGAAAAAAAAAAATTTAAAAAATATACTTTTTTTTTTAATTTTTATTTTAATAAAATCAAAGTTGAATTTTGGGACGAATAAAAATTACACAAAAAAAAGTTAACAAAAAGTTATAACTATAACTGTAGTTCAAGTAAAAATAAAATTTAAAAAAATGAGAACCAGGATTTGTCACTTGAAATAGAAAATGCCAAAAACTTGGCACAGAACCAAGGGGACATTTTTATTTTTTAATATTTTTTTTATCACACGGTTCGTCGAGTGAAAATAATATTCAAACTTTTTCGTTGCATTTTCTTTTCATTCACAGCCATATTCAGTTTTTCTCCCTTTCGTATTCATGGCACTTTTACCGTATATCGAACACATATAAACTAAACGGTTCGAGTTAAGCTAGCATGCGAGTAGTATCGCTGGTAGTTTGAGCGGAATTTCAATGGCGCAAGTATTTTTATTTTTCCATTCATCGCTGGAAGTGAGAATGTACTGGAAATTTACCAACAATTTTTTTAATCCAATGGAAATTATTGAATACTTATTCATTCTTATTCTATAATGGCTTTGTAAATTAATGATTTCAACGAAAATAAATAGGGTAATACAAATAAAATGTTTTTCTCATAGCTATAGCAATTTCATATATCGACATAGCCTAACCATTCATAGTCATATTCAGTTTTTCTCCCTTTCGTATTCATGGCACTTTTACCGTATATCGAGCACATATAAACTAAACGGTTCGAGTTAAGCTGGCATGCGAGTAGTATCGCTGGTAGTTTGAGCGGAATTTTAATGGCGTGAGTATTTTTATTTTTCCATTCATCGCTGTAAGTGAGAATATACTGGAAATTTACCAACAATTTGTGTGTGTGTAATCCATGGGAATTATTGAATACTTAAAATTCATTATAATTCTTTAATGTCTTTGTAAATTAATGATTTCAACATGAAAATAAATATGGTAATACAAGCAAAATTTTTCTCATAGCTATAGCCATTTCATATATAGTCATAGTCATAACCATTTCATATATAGTCATAGTCATAGCCATTTCATATATAGTCATAGCCATTCTCAAAGACATAGTCATTTCTAATATAGTCATAGCCATAGTCATTTCTAATATAGTCATAGCCATAGTCATTTCTAATATAGTCATAGCCATAGTCATTTCTAATACAGTCATAGCCATAGTCATTTCTAATATAGTCATAGCCATTCTCAAAGCCATAGTCATTTCTAATATAGTCATAGCCATAGTCATTTCTAATACAGTCATAGCCATAGTCATTTCTAATATAGTCATAGCCATAGTCATTTCTAAGATAGTCATAGCCATAGTCATTTCTAAGATAGTCATAGCCATAGTCATTTCTAATAAGTCATAGCCATTTCTAAGATAGTCATAGTCATTTCTAATATAGTCATAGTCATTTCTAAGATAGTCATAGCCATTCTCATAGCAATAGTCATTTCATATATAATCATAGCCATTTCATATATTCTACTGTTTTCAAAAAGTAAGAGACTAATTTTCAACTTCATTGGTTCCGGCGAAATGAAAGATACTCCATGCAATTAAGCTACGGAATATAAATGATCGATGTGAGTGCAGTGATAATAATTCAGTGGCAATTGGCTTCATGTTATAGGTAAAGAAATTAAAGAAACGAGTTTATCTGTTAAGGACTTAAACCTGCTCAATTATTCTTTCTTCCTATACACGTCTTTTAGTACCCCTATTGACACTTCGCTTATCTCTAAACTTTGGTGTTTTCACAACAGTTTCCTTAATCATGTACTGTGCACAAGCTTTAAATTATTTTCAAAATTTTCACTTCCTAACTATTTAAATTCTGTCTTATTTACAGATCACCAGGTGCGCAATAGGATTTTTTTTATTCCAACTATTAGTTCGTACTCTCCCTATATATATCTTGTTCAAATTAATAGTCGTTAATAAAAATCTTTTTACTCATCCACTCAAGTTCAAATACATTTTTTTGAACTTGTAGTGGATGACACTTGATGTTAATACAGTTTTTAATTAATAAATTTTAGTTTTGTTTAGATTTAAGTTGCATGTATCTGCCAACAAATGGCACCAGAAAGTAAGAGGAAAATTTCTACTTTATTTGTAAAGGAATTTTCTGCAATATTGTGAAAAAAAAAGTAGGAATTGACTTGAAATTTTTTTTTATATACACTGAAGTGACAAAAGTCATGGGATACCTCTTAATATCGTGTCGGCCCTCCTTTCGCCCGGCGAAGTGCAGCAACTCGACGTGGCATGGACTCAACAAGTCGTTGGAAGTCTTCTGCAGGAATATTGAGCCATGCTGTCTCGATAGACGTCCATAATTGTGAAAGCGTTGATGGTGCAGGATTTTGGGCACGAACAGACCTCTCGATGATGTCCCATAAATGCTCGATGGGATTCATGTCGGGCGATCTAGCTGGCCAGATCATTCGTTGGAATTGTCCAGAATGTTCTTCAAACCAATCGCGAACAGTTGTGGCCCGGTGACATGGCGCATTGTCATCCATAAAAATCCCATCGTTGTTTGGGTACATGAAGTCCATGAATGGCTGCAAGTGATCTCCAAGTAGCTGAACATAAGCATTTCCAGTCAATGTTCGGTCCAGTCACACCAGAGGACCAAGTCCATGTCATGAAAAAACAGCCCACACCATTACGGAGCCACCACCAGCTTGAACAGTGCCTTGCTGACAGTTTGGGTCCATGGCTTCGTGGGGTCTGCGCCACACTCGAACCCTACCATAAGCTCTTACCAACTGAAATCATGACTCATCGTACTAGGCCACGGTTTTCCATTCATCTAGGGACCAACCGATATGCTCACGTGCCCACGAGAGTCGCTGCAAGCGATGTCGTTCTGTCAGTAAAGTCACTCGAGTCGGTCTTCTGCTGGAATAGCCCAAGAAAGCCAAATTTCTCCGCACAGTTCTAACAGACAAGTCCCTTGTACGTCCCACATTGATTTCTGCTGTTATTTGACGCAGTGTTGCTTGTCTGTTAGAATTTACGACTCTTTGCAGACGTCGCCGGTCTCGGTCGTTAAGTTCAGGCGGTCGACCACTGCGCTGCCCATGGTGGGATGTTATGCCTGAAATTTCATACTCTCGGCACACTCTTGACACAGTGGATCTGGGAATGTTGAAGGCCTAACGATTTCCGAAATGGCATGACCCATGCGTCTAGCTCCAACTAACATTCCGCGTTCAAAGTCTGTTAATTCCCGTCGTGCGGTCATCATCACGTCAAAACCTCTTCACATGAATAACTTGAACAGAAATGAAAGCTCTGCGAAAGCACTGCGCATTTATACCTGTTCTACGCGATGCTACTGCCATCTGAAAATTTGCATATTGCTATCCCATGACTTTTGTCACTTCAGTGTATCACTTGTTTTATATACAGTATGATCCAAAAGTAGATTTATTCATGATTTTATAATTTCACAATTTTTTAATTCATATTTTGTTTATAATTTAACAATAAGTGTTAAAATACTTTTTATCTTACGGAGTGAGTGAGAAAAAAGTTAAGTTTCGTAAATTTTCTTAATTACTCATTAGAATCAATGCTAATATGTATGCACTTTATTAGAAGCGCTACTTAATTATATCAGCGGTCAAATTTAAAGTTTATAACTTAAGCCGGATCATTCAATCAACCTTAAATTAAAAACGATAGGGATTTTTTAAAGTTGCTTGTATTCGAAAAAAAATTTCCCATGAAGGAAAAATCACAAGATTTTTTTTATACAAACCATTTATTTTAGGAATATTTTTTTTTTTATGTAACTGAAGTACATATAATCCGGTATTGCCCTGCTTTAGAAAATAAATTTCATTAACTCTTATATCAAAGAGATAATTTGGTTAGTTTTATATCAAAGAGATAAGCTCCTGTTTTCATTACTAGCATGAATATTGGTAAAATATATTTTAATGTAAATTATAAATCAATAGACTTTTTATATAGTATTGCATGAATATTAAGAGATAGAATGTGTATATAGATATATTCAATGTTTGGATTCAAAATGCTATACTTTTGTCTATTTTACTTTTATAAATATCATTTTAATTATTAAAAATTGCAAACTTAATGTATAAGTTATATTTATTTATCAGTTAGAACCTGACAGTAAACAACATTCCTTATTTACCATCGTTTGCAAGCTCATATAATTTTTTTCTTCTCCCAAATCTAGACATTACCACATACAGCTGAGCATGGTTCCTTTTAACCATTGTTCATTTTTCAGAGACAAAACAGTCCACTGAAAAATATGTATTTTAATAAATAAATTTGTCTCTATCTTAAAACCAATATTAAATTATCCTTAAAATAAGTTACTTGCATTAGTATCAAATATTTGAATATCTTATAAAATAATCCAAATTATAAATTCAATTGATTTTTTTCAGTGTTTCTTTACGAAAAATTATTTAATGACAGTTTAATTCACAAATATTTAATTGTACCAATGCATTTATAATCTGAAATCTTTAAAATTCAATTTTAAAATATTAACATTTAAATTAGTATTTCCCTCATAAAACCAGAATAAACACCATACAAATTACATTATGCCAATCATCACAATCTGCAAAGATCATCAAAAACCAAACTCCTTGCACAAACACATCAGGATCCAGACTCATCTGGTTGATTACTATAAATTTACCTCACATGAGCAGAAATATCTACCTGAAAATGTGGCCACTTGAAAAGCTCTAGAGAGAGTAATTATACTGATTTAATTTTAATTAACGCTACTAATTTGCATATTATGCTGACTTTCTACATTCTACTTACATGTAATTAGATTAATATGTTTACTACAAAGTTCCGCGTAAAATTAGTTACATTATTTTCAATTATCCGATTACCTGAGGAACGGGGTGTTCACGCCAGGT
The DNA here is from genome assembly GCA_021605075.1 of Caerostris darwini. Lineage (NCBI taxonomy): Eukaryota > Metazoa > Arthropoda > Arachnida > Araneae > Araneidae > Caerostris > Caerostris darwini. The sequence goes on from BPLQ01007753.1 coordinate 108,157, forward strand.
CAGAAGTTCGTCAACATTTTGCTGCTCAAAGGATTATTTTACTTTAAATTAGCACCGCATCTTTTAATTTCTTTTCTGGTAAATTAAATTTTATTCTAAAAATTGAGAACAATTAGTTTATAAGTTCTGAAAGCCAACAAAGTTATGTATTAATTATTTTCTTGTAGTAATTATGTTAGCAAATATGAATATGAACTGAGTTTATTTTACATTGAAGATCAGCATGAGTTAAGAATGTATGTAAAATCCATCCATTATGTAAAATGTTATATAAAATTATCATTAATGTATACTGTTCTACAGTTTCATTAACACGAATAATTTAATTATCTTTAAGGGCTTGTTTGTCTTATATTTTTTGATAAACACAAATTAAAAGACATAAAAATATTCAAAATGCTTAGCATACTGTTTAGAATATATCAGTCATTTAAATTTATCATAAGCACGAGTCGGCTAATTAAAATGTTGCTGAATATAAACTTTTTATAAATCTTATATTTTTCATTCAGCGTCAGATAAACAATGTTCTCAGAAAGTAGGAAACAAGTTTATCTTTTTAAGAATGCAGAATTTTAATCAATTATTTAAAATTCTAAAACATTTTATATCAAACGGATTTTTGTAATGAAATTGTAAAAAAATATAACTAAGAACTATATATAAATATAACTTGTATTAACTAAGAACAATCGTTAATGACCAATAAAAAATATTAATTCTTTTTCATTATTTGAAAATTATGAAGCACCTATGATAAAATCAATACTTGCTTTAAATTCTTTTTTTTATTTAGATGTAATGCAATATGTTGAAATATATAGGAGCTTTATTCCTATACATATTAATATTTACAAATATGTATAGAAAATATTTATATTAACATGTCTTCGCTTGATTTGAAAATGAAAAAAGCATTTTTCTAAATCATGAACGAAGTAATATCAAAATAATATTCTTTAAAGAAGATTCAGTTTATTCAGCATCAGTAAGATATATTCAAAGAAACTTGTTACATACTTTATAATACATATGATAATATAACTCATCTAAAAACAGAAGAATAAATTTATGCTATAAAGTCTAAATGAAATATTTTTGCTTGTTCGCAGGCAATATATTACTTTAGGTTTACTTTCAATTTGAAATTTCTGTTATTATTTTTACTTGAATTTGAATATCGTTTATTTTTAAAGTCTGGTACTGGAATTTCATTTTTTTAAATATAAACTGATTTGATTAAATTTTGATATTTCAAATATTCAAGTTCGAATAATATATATAAAAATTTGATGCATAATTTATTATTCTAAATTTAGTAAAATAGGAGGTTCGAAATCCTTTGATATCTTTCAAAATTATCTTTTAATTCCAAGTAAATCGCAGTTCAAAAAAAAATATTTGTGATGTCTGATGCTTGTGCTATTTTAAATATTCTGCTATTTCAACTAAGAGAAATAATATAATAGAGATTGCTAAAATATTTTTTAATAATATATACATATCATGTTTATAATAGGCTACAAATATTTATTTAAATCTGCAAATCTTTATTTGCTTTTAAATAGAAATTGAGTTGGAATTTGAATTTTAACGGTTGTATGGCGTAAAATGCATTTGTGCTTTATTTAGAATCATTTGCAATTACTCCCCAATAAGTAAGAATTTGCTTTATCAGTATTTGTACAACTTTATAAAGTTTGGTTTAGTTTGTCTCTCTACGGTCATTTTTTGTACAATTTAGGCTAATTTGACGGGGACCTACAATATAATGCGGATTCCGAACCACTAACAAATATCATGCCGCCACCAGGATTCGAGTCTGAAACCTGTGGTGCCAAAGGCCAGAGTGCTAGTCAATTAGTCGTCAGGCCGCGACAACTTTATAAAGGGGAAAAAGCTGTTACATCTCACAGAAAAAGTTTAAAATTAATAATAGCTGTTTCTCACCTATACAAAACAAATTTGTCATAGTGACCCCCAATGCAATGATTGAAAAATGCATAACAGAAGGGAGTCGAGATTCATTCCACTTGAAATTCCACTTGCACATTTTAATTTAGCCACGAGTTGATTCAAATAGTCAATAACAAAAATAAGATCTGTTTTCAACATTTATTGGCAGTAGTAATAAGACATGCTATTCTGTTGAAAAACATTAGAATAAAATGTATTTAAAATTTTCTATTTATAAATTACACTTCACATATGCTTGCTAATCTTTGCAGATGAGCACATAAATAATACATAAATATATCAAAATAATACGAATTACAACTCTTTGAGATGATAGCTTTTTAGTTCTTCCGTCCGAAAAATGGAGGAATACTAGTGAGCCTCAAATTTCACATCATTTTTCAGTAACGGACATAAGAACATATATTAGTACAGTAAAAATTCTTATTTACTCTATACACGACGAGCCCTTACTTCTGAAGTGACAACAAAAAATGGCTCATTTAAGTTGGGCAAGAGATTTGCATTCAGACAGCAATGAACTTTAATACTCTTCACAGACGAAATCCAGGTTAACTGCGGAGAGTGATTCAGATCATATACTGGCTGATCTGGAAAGATCAAGGCCCCAAATACTACCATTGTTGAAAGACACTGTTATAGTGAAGATGGAATCATGGTTTGAACTATGCTCTCTCTCTGGATGGTAATGTTGACCTGTATGTGCACCATGGAGAAAATGGGACTAATATCTGTACGAGTTGTTTTATCTATATGTCAGGTCTTATGTTAGTGCTTACTAGTAATTAATTATTCCTAATAAATGATAATGATTGACTTGATCATGCTTGGTTTGTTAGTCATTATTAGAGTGATCAAGATTTGGAGCGAATGGAATAGCCAGCACTATCTCTGGACTTTAATCTCATACAGCATATTGATGACTACTTTGGCAGACAATTGGTGGCTTTTCTTCTAAAACCATTAAATGAGATGGAATGAGGGTTGCTTCATGTAATTGTTTCCAATTCATTCATTCCGGAAGCTTAATTTACAACGTGGAAAGTTGATGGCACCAATGCACTACAACTAGAAATGGACACATTCCTTATTAAAACCCATTTATTTAATTTTTCTAAAAAAAATGTCATTTATTTTTTCTCATATAATACACTTTTATACGAAATATAATTATTCATTTGTAAATTATATTTTGTTAAAATAATAAATAACTGTTTAAATGTATAATTTTTCCAAATATTGTGTTTTCATGTTCGTTTAAATTCAAAGTAGACTAAAAAACAACTTGTCCTTTGACATTTGGTAGCCATTAAAATATGATGAAGCATTATTTAAATAAAACTTGAAATACATTCAGTAAGAAATACTTAGATTAATTTATAAATACTACCAAATTTATTACAAATATAAATTTTATTCCAGACATTCGTAAATTTTAATGATTATATTTTTATGTTTTGAATAACAACTCGAATCATATACAACATTTTCGAAACTTATTATTCTCAAATTATACATTTGCATAACAATTATAAATTTAGAAGAATTCAGTTTAACTCTAAAGATGGAAAGATTTTGGAATTGAAAAATATTTGCATTTATCAGTAAGAACTATGAATAAATGCATGAAAATGTATGAAAATTTCCTTTGTATTCATATCTTTTGGAATTGATAAAATGAAAATTTTACTTCAAAATCTCTTATAGTGCATAGTAACCAAAGTAATAGAAGTGAACGGAAAAATCTCTATTTCACAGTAAAACTTTAATTTCCTTTAAATTTTGAGTGTATACCATTGGCATTCATATTGTTTATCAAAGTAAACAGGCTTTTATTCCAAGTATATGCATAAACAAAATGACACCTGAAGTCTGTACCCGACCTTTATTTCCGCAACTGTTGGTCGTAGACATTCACTTCCAGTTATAAAATTGTTTTAAATTTGGTAAACATTCATATTATGGCACTGTTATATAAAACAAAAATCTATTTTGGAGAAAGTAAAAAATCAAACTTTTATTTCAGTCCCTCTTTTCTATAGTTATATTTGGCAAATATTTACACTATTGCAATATCAGTCATCAAACTAATAAGCCGATCTATCCATAATAAATAAGTCCGTACTAATTATTACATACTATTTACTCATGTCGTGTATGGTTCGAACATGATAGAACCCTCCGCATAATGAATCATATATCCGTGGGTGTTTAGCTAGGGATTTCACTTAACAAATCATCACATATGATGTGGATCTTGTTACATCAAGGAATAGGTCTATGTGATTGAGCCAATTTTTCTGGAATCTTTGTAACAATCTTGCCTGTCACACAATTGCAGCAGCTATATTTCAATTCATCCATGGCTCAATATTGCCAAGAATTCATTTGCGTATCGCTAATAAACATTTTACGCAGTATTTCCAGTATATTCCCTTTTCTTTATGTATAGTTTCCGCAGTATGCTTGTCTAAAACTAGTATATTTCACATGATTTTTATTAAATGCATGAGTTTCTTCTTTGATTTACAATAATAGTTACGACTTTTTGAACAAATTTTATTTTTATAGTATTTATTCTACAGAATTCGACGATGTTGTACAACTTTCTATTTGACATTTTTCGTCAACTTGCAACATTTGAGTGTCAGATTTCAAAATATCCGTGTTTTGCCATTGGTTTGTTGCGGTGTTATTCATATCATGGGTTTATATTCACTGAGATAGGAAGATGAACTGTAAAGCCAGGAACTGTTTAGCTTAAAATGTGCAAGATGACCGTAGAGTGACAAACCAAAAAATGTTAAAGTCGGAAATTCCCCTTTCACCTAAGAGGGTCATTGTAGCCTGATTTCAGTTTCCAATTATTTTAAATTGTTTTATAAACAACCCTTTAATTTTGGCCAAAAAACTCGCAAACTTTGAAATGAAATATTTCGATTAATTTTTGTCACAACGAATTAAAAAAATTTTTTTTTTCTTACGCTTGACAGAATGAATAATTTAAAAAAAATATAATTATAGGGTGCGTTAGACTGTATAAAAAGTTAGATTTTTTTTTTTCGATGTTGGTTTTTAAAATCTAAAAGTACCATATTATAACTTTTTACCTCATTCTTTGTAACAGAAAGCATATGCCTACGACAAACGATTGTAGAAATACAGCCATGATACAGACTTCAGGTTACACCCTCTGTCTCTCTGTATGTGTGTGTATATATATACCCATAATGGGTTTTGGGGCTTTATATGCCAGGCAAACAGAAAAAAATTGAACAGTAAAGAAAAATATTGAAAGGAATATTTTTGTGTGATTTAGAAATTTTGACATGTACTTAACATTTAAAAATATTTGGATGTTTTAGGAAAAGAAAACAATAAATACATTTAAACTTGATAAGAAAACATTCTCAAATTCTTCATAAAAACTAATGCGTTAATGCTAAGATTTCCCAATTGGCCCATTGACAAGGGATCATTTAACTCTCTAACCAATTTGCCAAGAACGGTGTTCTATAAAAGTTTTTCTGGGATACGTTTTTGCTATATGTCAGAAATAATACCATATAATAGGAATGCTGTTCTATTTAATACAAAACAGCATTCTTAATAAATAAAAACTAAGACAAGAACGTGACATGGATTCGATGGAGAAGTACTTGCTGAAGAAGTACTTCCTTGTTACTTTTCAAAACCGAAGAGAATTTATGGCGATTATGATAATCAATACAAATGTTTTGTCTTAACAATTTGCTTCCTATATATAACTTTCCATCTCAATGTTAATGCTGAGAAATTAATCATTCTGGAAAGTCATACTATCATAAAATCAAATATAGTTTGTGATATTCTATGAAAAACAAAATAATCTTGATAAAAAATAAAAAATAATCAAACCGATTTCTATACTTGTTGGAATCAATTTAGCAATAGTAACGTGTAAACTGTGTAGTTATTGTGATAAATTATTTGATGCGATTAGATTTGAACTACATCATTAATGTTTTCCAGACAAATGTTTCTCGGAATTTTCTGAAAATCCCTTTGTAATATGTTAAGTAGAAGTAGGAACAATCTGTTGAGAAAATTATAGTAATTTGGAAAAGTATTTGCGATAAATTTATTCCCAATCTTTAAAGTTTTATTAATTTGTTCTTACATTTAATTGTCTGTTTTAGCATCAATAAATGCATTCTAACATAGAATAATTTGTTTTGACATCTAATAAAATCTTTTAACATCTAATAACACATGTAAATATGAAAAAACATTTTTCATAATTGGAATCATTTTCATATTCCTTTTTTTTTTTTTTTTTTTTTCAAAACTTTCTTTTAAACCCAACAGGATGTGCATTTGATGTTTGCTTGCAATTTATCTTATACATGTATATATTTTAAATGTTTAAAGAAAAAAAAAAGAATTTTCAAAACACTCGACAAAATCAAAGGTTTCCTTACTACTTGTTGTAACTGGTAATTATCCTGTTGTGTGTGGGTAAGGGGTATTTCCTTTATTTTTTGTATGAATCCAGGAATGGTAGATAACCCCTCCCGGTCACACGGTCAGGTCCAAAAGAACCGGTCGGTTTGGTGGGCCCCCTTTTTTGGAGTTTTTGCGGGCAGAAAGGAAGACCCGTTGAAAGCAGAGCGAACGATCTGCGACAGTGCGTGAGCCTGGTACACAATTTTTTGCTGCGAGAATAGCTACATGGATAATTTATAATTTATATCTATGTCCATCTTTGAATTTCCGGTGAGCATTCTTTTTGTTAAAAGGTTTTGAGGCTACTGGTAAATCACTGCCTACACACTCATGGGAATATTTCATTTGAGGTATGCGTAATATGATTGCTTCTCTATAAACATTTTTTATTTATTCTGTTTTAAGTGCCAATGTAAAAATCCTAAATTTGATTGTAATTGTATATATTAGTATTCATTAAAAGTAAAGTTAAATTAGTTGTTTGTTTCAGTATTAATTTTCGTATTTATTTTAATTGTTTTTATATTAATGTTAATTTATTTGGCCGTCCTACGAGTATACGTTGACTAACGGCATCATTTCTATGTCGGTTTTAACACTAGTAATTAACATAGTTATCAATGCCTTTCTGACATGGGTAGCTAAATAACCTGATCAAGAATGCAGATATTTTCTAGGTAGTCCTACTCTCATTGCTAGACTATTGCTGCTGCTTCGATTGCTCGCTGGCTTATGAAACATTTTTTACGTCACTATCTTTCTTTCTTAGTTTTTTTTGTTTTGTGTTAACTATCCTTAATAACTTCTATTATATTTGTAACGAGAATAAAGACCATGAAACACTAAAAAACATAACGGAATTTGTGAGAAAAGTACACTTTGTCTACTTCGAGGTAAAGCTTGGAGATCAACAAAAGTCTTAGGGGCCTCACAGTGTATTTTAAATTTGTTTAGAAAATTTAAGGAAATTTTGTAAGGAGAAAAAATATTTCCGGTTTATTTCTACGGTACACAATATCCTATGGTATGTATTTTTGTAGTATGCTAAAACTCTAAACTGTCGGATGAAACTGACTGTAAAAAATATCCCTTCTAAATTTCCTTCACTTTCCCACATAAAATTTATAAATTTGTAAGACAATCTTATTTTTTATAACTTATGCAAAAAATTCTCCATTTGTCAGACACAAAGATGAAAGAAGGTGTCTTTGTTTTCTCTTGCATAAGAAAATTGATGCAAGACCCTAATTTTTAAACAAAAAGAATGTTTGGATTGCATTTAAAGATTTTGATTTTAAATTCCTTGTCTACCAGAAAAATTTTAATTACGGAAATATATTCGAATTTGTGTTAAAAAATTCAAATTCAACGACTACAATATGAATATCAAGATCCATTTTCTGTATTCAAAATGATTTTTTCCTTGAAAATCTCGGATGCATGAGTTAAGAAAAATTTAAACATCTCTATCAATATATTAAAATAGAAAGTAATACAGAGGCCATTGAAATGTAAATATGATAAGAGAATACTGAAGATTGTCAGTTGTCCGGGAACTTTTATCGAAAAAAGATTAAGAAAACACAAATCTTTGAATTACTAAGACAAACAACATAGTCTTTTCACAATTTTAATCATCATAATGTTGAAAAAGTGGAATTGTAAGTATATTGTTTCTTTCATTTTAATGCACTGTAATTTAGCACCACGAAATCTGAATTTTCAAAAAAAAAAAAAAAAAAAAGAGGGAAAAGGTAATTGTAAAAGTGCTTCTCAGAAACCATAAACATTTTAAATGATGAAAAAACTTTTCAAAAATAATTTTTTTGTCGGTTTGTAAAATTTATTCTAATATCAAATTTTTGTTAACTGTTGGACTCTTATTTGACTATTCGGCTCAGTTGACTGAATGTTTTTTATATGTGGAAAAATTTAACATGAGGATAAATATATTGGTGCAAATTATTTTATCATACATATAATTACTACTTTAATTCAACATTTGAAATATATTACGAATAAATCTACATAATTAAAATAGTGCAGGTTTATATCTTAAATATCTACTGAGTACATATCAGTTACACAAAACAGCATTTTGTTTTACATATCATTTATGTATTTATTATCTTCTGGTGTTCCCCTTTGATGTTTAGTATTTATAATAATAATGTATTTTTGTCTTTTAAATTCTCGTTCTTTAACGAATTATGTTTTTCTATTAATTTTAGCTAAACAAATAACATTTTGTGTTTAGCGACCTCATTTTTCAGATCAATAAAATTTAAAATCAATGATATTTTTCTTCTTTTTTTATTAAAACATTTTTAATGGGCGTTTTAATCAAGTAAAAAAAATAATTAAAATTTAAAAATATTTCTCCTCATTTTAAAATAATTCTTTATATTCTTAATTTTTAAGCAATTGTTTTAAAATACTCATTTTTTAATTTTACTTCAGATTAAAAATCTCATAAAATAAAGTACTCAATCAGAATTAAAAAGTTGTAAAATGTTGTTTTAAGTGACGTACAATTAGAAACATGTGTTCCTCGTCATAATTTCACGTTGAAAAGTCCCTTTTTAATTGAAATACATAAGGAGAAAAAGCAAAAAAAGTAATTCTTACCCAAATTGAATTATAAATATTTTTACAAAGACATATACATAGTTAACTATTAGTTAAACGGAAAACATTTCCAAAAGGTCCTGCACATTTCTTATTGAAAACATATTCATAAAATCTAAATTATGATGTATTTCTGTAATGATGTACTTAGTGTAATATAATGATGTACTTGATGTAATATAATGATGTATTTCTGTGATGATGAACTTGGTGTAATATAATGATGCATTTCTGCAACGATGAATTTGGCGTAATATAATGATGCATTTCTGCAACGATGAACTTGGTGTAATATAATGATGCATTTCTGCAACGATGAACTTGGCGTAATATAATGATGCATTTCTGCAACGATGAACTTGGTGTAATATAACGATGTTTTTTGTAACAATGTACTCGGTGCAATATAATGATGCATTTCTGCAACGATGAACTTGGTGTAATATAATGATGCATTTCAGTAACGATGAACTTGGTGTAATATAATGATGCATTTCTGTAACGATGAACTTGGTGTAATATAATGATGCATTTCTGCAACGATGAACTTGGTGTAATATAACGCATTTCTGTTTTTGTAATATAATGATGCATTTCTGCAACGATGAACTTGGTGTAATATAATGATGCATTTCTGCAACGATGAACTTGGTGTAATATAATGATGCATTTCTGATGAATTTGGCGTAATATAATGATGTATTTCTGTGATGATGAACTTGGTGTAATATAATGATGCATTTCTGTAACGATGAACTTGGTGTAATATAATGATGCATTTCTGTAACGATGAATTTGGCGTAATATAATGATGCATTTCTGTAACGATGAACTTGGTGTAATATAATGATGCATTTCTGTAACGATGAACTTGGTGTAATATAATGATGCATTTCAGTAACGATGAACTTGGTATAATATAACGATGTTTTTTGTAACAATGTACTTGGTGTAATATAATGATGTATTTTTGCAACTTTAAAAACTCGCTCTTTAATGAAATATGTATTTATTTATTTATTTCGGCCAAACAAATAACTTTGTGTTTAGCAACCACATTTTTGAGATCAATAAAATTTAAAATAAATGATTTTTTGGTGCTAAAACATTTTTAATGAGTCAGTAAAAAAGGAAAAAAGAATCAAAATTTAAAAATACTTCTTCACATTTTAAAATAATTAATTTTTAAACAATTGTCTTAAAAATACTTTTATATTTTTATTTCTGATTCAAAATCTCATAAAATAAAGTATGCAGCCAGGATTAAAAAGTCGTAAAGTGTTGTTTTAAATGACGTACAATTAGACACATGTGTTCCACTTCATAATTTCACTTTGAAAAGTCCTTTTTAATTGAAATACATAAGGAGGGAAAAAAAAAAAAAAAAAAATTCTTACCCAAATTAAATGATAAATATTTTTACAAAGACATATACATAGTTAACTATTAGTTAAACGGAAAACATTTCAAAAAGAGCCCGCACGTTTCTTATTAAAAACATGTTCATAAAATCTAAATTTAGTTAATATAAATTGAAAAGCAAAACACACTTCATCATTCATTCTTTCATTTTTTTTTTGCATTTTAAGTCAAGAATAAGAAATTTAATCAAAACTAAAACACTGTCATCCAGATGTTTTAGATTAATGATCACAAGAAAGATTTAAAACAATCCATAAAATTCTTCGGCTCCAAACCCGTTACAAAAATTTATTATTTTTTCATTTCATTATTTTTTTACGAAGCTTTTGGCAACGTAGATTAAAAATGTAATCCAATTAAATGAAGTGAAATGATTCTTTTTCGTAAACTGTGACTCGTTTTTTATTAAACAGAATTGATGGAAAGCGAAACATTTAAAATCATTCCAATCTTTCTTTTTTTTCTATTTTTAAGGAAACGTTTCTAAAAATTCAAGAGGAAAACCAAGTTAAACTTATTAGAATTTCAATAATTAAGAATAATACATTCTAGTGCGACGATGTATTTTTCGACTCATTCTGTAAATATTAACAAAGTTGTTCTGTATTAAAAATGCAAAAGTTTCAAACTTCATTTACTTCCTTTTTTTTTTTTTTTCTAGTTTAGAATTTCAATTGCTCACTCTGTTCATTTCAATTCCTTTTTATTTATGATTGCCATTTTTAAATATAAACATCTTCAAGAAAATAATTCTGCGAATTTTTATTTTAATTTGATCAAGAGTAAGATTGAAAGAAATTCCTGAAAAACTGCTTACAAAATTCTGAATTATTTAAGAATGTTTTAATTCTTATTTAAAAAATAAATGTACATTTACTATTCCATAATTTTATGGAATAGTATTTTAAGCATTTTTGGAAAGGTTCTTGTTAATGGTTTATAGAGAAAGTACTACCACATATTTATGAATTTGTAATTACTACAACCTAATTTTCAAACAAAAAATTACTTATAAAGTTGATTATTATTACCATAAGTTAATTTTAAAAATTTAATATTAAGTAATTCTGTTCTAGGAATAGAAAGTAATTACCTTTGTGAGGACTTTTAAATTTAATTAGTGGCGAGCGGAATAGGGAAACTATGGAAAATGGATATGGGAGAAATACTGGGAAAGCTTCCACTAGACAGCTTGATTCATTATTTAGTTTATTTATATAGCTTGTAGTATTTTTCCACGAGAAAATATATAACATTTCTGTTCCCAGGGGAAAGGACATAATAGCATAATAACATAATAGCACAACAGCATAATAACTTTTATTCTTTAACAAGACCATAATAACTTCCATTCTTTAACAAGAGCATAATAACTTTCATTCTTTAACAAGAGAATAATAACTTTCATTCTTTAACAAGAGAATAATAACTTTCATTCTTTAACAAGAGCATAATAACAACTTATCATTAAAATCTAACAGCCAATAAGCAGTATCGTGCATATTTATATTAAATGCAAATAGTGTTTTGTACTAATGAGAACAAACCTGTCACTCAAATCTGACAGTAGATAATCAGTGTCATGTATAAGGAGACCTCATGAAATTAGTGATTATCTGTTCGACCTTTACAGGTCAAAACAATTACAGATGGACTACGTGAGGAGTTTCTGAATCGTGATTAATGACAGACTATTGACTGAGGAAGTGTCGACGCTAGTGAGAAGTGAGGGAAGCTGAATCTTCTTCTATTAATGGATTTCCTTAAAGGGAGGTTTTTGGAGAAAGAAAAAGAGTTCTGCGACGAGTCAATAAGAAGTGTTTTTTTTTCTTCTAAAAGTGATCGAACAGTCCGGATATTGAGCCTGTTTTCGAAATGAGCTCCTTGTGGTTTCCTGTATCACGCCATGTGACAATTAAGGTCTGCTGTAGACCGGTGCACCGGTCGTGGACTCAAGAACTCTGAAAATCTCCACTCTTGGAGTGAATTGCACTTATAAATCAAATTTAATTCATTTTTCATTTTTTTTAGAAATAAATTGCATTAACCCAAAGTTCTGTATATATGGATATAGTGCTCGTGAATAAAAATTAACGTGTTCCCGTGAACCTGAAAGTGTCTCTCTTCTTAAAGCCGTTATAGGTCTCGTATAGGCCGAAACGTTACAAGCTTATAGTTTTCCACTTGTAGTTTGTCTTTGAGCATTACGACTCGGCGATGAGTCAGGTATTAATGGTTTTTGACACATGTGTTACATTTTAAAAATATAAATATTTTTTTCATCAATTAAGGTTGCCAATATTTGCGATTACAAATGGCGTTGTAAACGGTGCGTTATTGATTAGAAATTCTCAAAAACAGCAGAAATTTAGAAATTTTCTTTTTAGAAATTTTCTTATTTTAAGTCTTCTTTGGAAAATAAACTGAATTATGTCTTGAAAAAATATTATTTACAAGTAAAATGCATTATTGATTTTTCATTATTTTATGGTTTCAAAATATTCAATATGATTCAAAATGATGCAAAATACAGTAAGCAATTTAAAAGGTAATCCAAATTTAATCCCTTTTTATAATCATGAAATCATTTGTTGTATAGTATCTTTTCCATCAAGTGTACATGTTTGCTTAATATGTAGCTTTAATGGGAAATTTTAAACAACTTTTTATTTTATTTTGTACATTTTGTTCTTCTTTATTAAGTATCGGTAAGCCTACCACCTAAAATGTCGGATCAACTTTTTAAAAGATGATGGAATTTTTATGCTTAAAACCGAACCAGCAACTTGAGCACTTTCCTAAATTGTGTAGCTAAACCCATCAATTACTTAAAGTACCTCAATCTGCCTACTCAAAATAACCACCTGCATAATTTCGTTGTTTTGTTTAGCGTGGTTTAGTTTTTATCCCTAATCTTTTTTTTCTTTCCTAATAGTATGTACTTGTACGCGTTTTTTTTTTTTTTTTTTTTTCCTTTTCCTTTCTTTCTTTTTATCTTACCTCAAAGTATTCAAGTAATCTTAAAATCACTTTCCGTTGAAAAAAATACACTATATAATACACTATATAAAAGAAATACACTATATAATACTATTGTTTTCATCTGATATTATTCATTTGAATTCGATATTGAATTCAAAGAAATGTGAAATTCATATTTTTCTTTAAAAATTTCAAAAGTAAATTTAGTTACACACTGAATGCGGATGTTTTTTATACGATATTTTTTAATCAGTAGAATAATTTTCTTTGAAACTATGACATAAAAATCGGAAGATAATTTTTATTGGAAAGTATCTGTATTCTACGACAATACGAAAATAAAACATATCCATATCATTATGGATGTTAAAAAAATAATAATGCAATATGAAAATGGAAATTGAAGTGTAACTATCGAGACTCCTAAATTACCGATTTTTATGGAGAATGTGGAAAGTTCATGGCACCAATGCACTACAACTAGAGATGGACACATTGCTTATTAAAACTCATTTATTAAAATTTTTAAAATTCTGCTATTTAAATTTTTTCTCATATCAGGCCCTTTTTATATAAAACTTAAATTATTTGTAAATTATGTTTTAAGCTAAAATATTAAATTAATAAATAAGTGTGTTCAAATGTACAATTCTGTCAAATATTATGTTTTCGTGTTCAGTTAAAATCAAATTAGATTAAAAAACAACTGGTCTTTAACTTTTGGGGAGCTACTAAAATAAATTGAGTATTACTTAAATAAAACCTGAAATACTTCCGTAAGAAATACTTTAGTTAATTTATAAATACTACCAAACTGATTACTAATATAAATTTTATACCATACATTTGTAAATTTTAATGGTTATATTTTTTTTTTGATTTTGAATAACTCGAATCATATACCACATTTTAGAAATTCATTATTCACAGTAACAATTATGAATTTAAAAGAATATTAATAAAGATGAAGTAGACAAAAAAAAAAATAAATGACATAGTCTTTTATTCCTACAAAATGACACCTAAAGTTTGTACCCGACCTTTATTTCTGTAACCGTTGGTCGTAGACATATACTTCCAGTTATAAAATTGTTTTAAATTTGGTAAACATTCATATTATGGCACTATTATATTAAACAACAATCTGTGTTGGAGAAAGTAAAAAATCTAACATTTTTTTTCAGTCCCTCTTTTCTATAGTTATATTTAGTAAACATTTACACTATTACAAACTAATCTAAACTAAAACTCAGTCATCCAACTAATGCGCCCATATATCCATAATAAATAGTCCATACTAATTATTACCGACTATATACTCATTCATAACTTTTCTTCCTTTCCTGGAGAATTATGCAAATTAAGCAGATTCTTCAAAAAGATGTATGTCATATGTGTTCAAACATAGCATGGCCCCTCAGCATAAAGAATCAGATTCGTACGAATTTCGTTTAATGGATATGATCGGATATGATGGATAGGTAGAGTGACTACCATGTTCAAAGAATTGACTTCCATGGACTACTGCAACTTGTTACATCAAAGAACAGGTCTATGTGATTGAGCCAATTTTTATGGAATCGGTTAGCTTTTGGAATATTTCGTTTAGTTCTTGTTGCAACGAATTAAAACTTTTTTTTTGTCTTACGCTTGTCAGGTTGAATAATTTTTTAAAAAATATAATTATAGGGTGCCTTAAACTTTATAAAAAGTTGGGTTTTTAGATTTAAAAAAACAACAACATCAAAGAAAGTAAAAGTGCAATAATATAACAGTTTGCCTTATTCAATTCCTTCTATTAGCTCACACTCTCCCTATATATATCTTGTTCAAATTTTCAATCGTTCATAAAATATTTTTTATTCATCCACTCGAGTTCAAATACATTTTTTTGAACTTGTAGGGAATGACACTGGATGTTACTACAGGTTTTTCAAATATTAATTCAGTAATTAAATTTAATTATTGATTTTAGTTTTTTTTAGATTTAAGTTGCATATATCTACCAATAGATGGCGCCAGATAAACATAAAAAATGAATGAAAATTATTTATAAAGGACTTTCTGCAATATAGTGAAAAAAAAGTAGGAATTGACTTACATTTTTTTTTATATATTACTTGTTGTTAACAGAAAACATATGCTTAATACACACGTTGCAGGAATACAAGCATGGTATAGTACAGACTTCAGGTTACAACCTCTCCATCTCTATTATATATATAAATGGTGTCATAATGCGGTTTGGAGCTTCATATGCCAGGAAAAAGGGAAAGAAAATTGTACGGTAAAGAAAAATATTGAACTGAATATTTTTGTATGATTTAGAAATTTTTACATATATTTAACATTTAAAAATATTTGGATGTTTCAGGAAACGGAAACAATAAATACATTTATATTTTATAGGAAAACTTTTTCAAATTCTTCATAAAAACTAATGCATAAGTGCTAAGATTTCCCAATTGGCCCATTGTCAATGCACCATTTGACTCTCTAATCAATATGCCAAGAATAGTGTTTTTATAAAAGTTTTTCTGGGATCCTTTTTGCTATATGTCAGAAATTATGGCATAGTGTATTAAACAGAACAGCATTCCTGATAAAAAAAACAAACATAAGAACGTGACAGGAATTCGATTCATTGCTGAAGAAGTATTTTCTAATTACTTTCTAAAATCGAAGATAATATAAAATATAATATTATAACATATTATATATAAATATATCGATTATGATAATCGATACAAATGTTTCGTCGTAACAATCAGCTTCCTAATATAACTTTTATATCTCAGAGTTGATGTGCTCAATATTAAAGATCAATTAATCCTTCTGGAAAGCCATACTATCATAAAATCAAATATAGTTTGTGGTATTCTATGAAGAACAGAAAAATAAAAAGATAAGAAACAAAATAATCAAACCCATTTCTATACTTGTTGGAATGAGTTTAGCAATAGTAACGTGTAAACTGCGTAGTTATTGTGATAAAATTATTCGATGTGATTCGATTTGAACTACACGATTGGTATTTTCCAGACAAATGTTTCTCGGATTTCTCTGAAAATCACTTTACGATTTATTAAGTAGAAGTACGAACAATCTGTCGAGTAAATTATAGTAATTTGAAAAAGTATTTGCGATACATTTATTCCCAATCTTTAATGCTTTATTAATTTGTTATTGCATTCAATCATCTGTTTAATGTCAATAAATGCATTCTAACGTAAAATCTGTTTTTACATCTAATAAAATCTTTGAACATCTAATAACACAGGCAAATATGAAAAAACTTTTCATTAATTTGGGTTCTTCTTTATCTTTCTTTTTTTTTAACAAAACTTTATTTCAAAACTAACAGAATGTATACTTGAAAAAAGTTTTATAAAAAAATAAAAACGTTTACTTGTTTTTAAACGTTTTACTTGTTAAAAACGTTTACTTTTATTGTTTTTAAAAACGTTTACTTGAAAAAAGTATCTTTATCCCAAACACATATATATTGGAGATGTTTAAAGAAAACATCGAATTTTCAAAACATTTGAGTAAATCAAAGATTCTTTCGAGTACTTAACATTGTTATCGATGCCTTTTTGATATGGATAGCTAAATAAGCCGATCAAGGAAGTAGATATTTTCCAGAGGGCACTGCAATAAGTTGTTAGACTCTTTTATGAGACATTTTTTACTTCATTATCTTCTTTTCTTAGTTTTCGTTTTAATTTGCTTTGTGTTAAGAAATAAATGACAGCTACTGATTGTGTTCATAGTCCTTAATAACTTCTGTTGTATTTGTAACGAGAATAAAGACCAAGAAACACTGAAGAAACGCAACGGAATTTGTGTGAAAAGTGCATTTTGCTTACTTCGAGATAAAGCTTTGAGATCAACAAAATTCTTAGGCACCTATACAATATATTTTATATTTGTTTATAAAATCAAGTAAATTTTGTAAGGAGAAAAATATTTCAGTCATTTCTACAGTATATAGCATCCTATGGTATGTGTTTTCTAGTATGCTAAAACGCTAAACATTCGTGTTGGGGGAACCCCTAAAAAATATCACTTCTATTATTACACATAAAATTGTGAAACTGAAAAAAAAACTGAACCTTATTTCAGAACCTATATAAAAATTTCTCCATTTGTCAGAAACAACGTTGAAAGAAGGTGTCTCTATTTACTCTTGCGTTAGAAAATTGATGCAAGGCCATAATTTTGAAAAAAAAATTTATTTGGACTGCATTTAAAGATGATTTTAAGTACCTTATCTACGAGAAGGACCTTAATTTACGAAATTATAATTCAAATTATGTTAACAGAATTCGAAGAACTCTGCTTTAATATGAATCATTTTATATATTCAAACCTTGATTTTTTCCTGAAAGTCCTGGATGCATGAGTGAAGAAAAATTTGAGCGTCTCTATCAATATATTAAAATGGAAAGTAATACAGAGATCATTCAAATGCAAATATGATGAGAGATTACTGAAGGTCCTTCAATCCGGAAACATAGCTTAAGGAAAACAGCTTTCCCGGAACTTTTAGCCAAAAAAGATTAAGGAAACATAAATCTTTGAGTTGCTAAGATAAACAACATGGTCTTTTCACAATTTTAATCATCATAATGTTGAAAAAGTGGAATTGTAAGTATATTATTTGTTTTATTTCCTTTTAATCCACTGGATTTTAGCGTCACGAAATCTGAAAATTAATAAAGTTTTCAAAAAAAGAAGAGGGAAAAGGTAATTGTAAAAGTGCTTCTCCGAAACCATAAACATTTTAAATGATGAAAAAAAATTTTCAAAAATAATTTTTTGCCGGTTTGTGAAATTTATTCTAACATCAAAATTTTTGTTAATTGTTAGTATAACTCTTATTTGACTATTCGGCTCAGTTCCATTAATATATTAAATCTAGAAAATGAATGTTTTTTGCATGCGGAAAAATTTAACATCAGGATAAATATTTCAGTGCAAATTATTTTATCATACATATAATTATTACTTTAATTCAACATTTAAAATATTTTACGAATAAATCTACGTATTTAAAATAATGCAGGTTTATATCTTAAATATCTACTGAGTACATATCAGTTACACAAAACAGCAGTTTGTTTAACATATCATTTATGTATTTATTATCTTCTGGTGTTCCCTTTGATGTTTAATATTTATAATAATAATATATTTTTGTCCTTTTAAATTCTCCTTCTTTAACGAATTATGTTTTTCTATTTATTTTAGCTAAACAAATAACTTTTGGGGTTTACCGACCTCATTTTTTAGATCAATAAAATTTAAATAAATGATATTTTATTAAAACATTTTTAATGAGCCTTTTTAATCCAGTACAAAAAGGATTAAAATTTAAAAATATTTCTCCTCATTTTAAAATAATTCTTTATTTTCTTCATTTTTAAGCAATTTGTCTGAAAAATACTCATTTTTTAATTTTACTTCAGATTGAAAATCTCTTAAAATAAAGTACGCAGTCAGAATTAAAAAGTCGTAAAGTGTTGTTTTAAATGACGTACAATTAGACACATGTGTTCCTCTTCATAATTGCACTTTGAAAAGTCCCTTTTTAATTGAAATACATAAGGGGAAAAGAAAAAAATCTTACCCAAATTGAATAATAAATATTTTTACCAAAGACATATACATTGTTAACTATTAGTTAAACGGAAAACATTTCCAAAAGAGCCCGCACGTTTCTTATTAAAAACATGTTCATAAAATCTAAATTTAGTTAATATAAATTGAAAGCAGAACACACTTCATCATTCATTCTTTCATTTTTTTTTTTTTTTTTTTTTTTTTTTGCATTTTATGTCAAGACTAAGAAATTTAATCAAAACTAAAACACTGTCATCCAGATGTTTTAGATTAATGATCACAAGAAAGATTTAAAACAATCCATAAAATTCTTCGGCTCCAAAACCGTTGCAAAAATTTATTTATTTCTTTACGAAGCTTTTGGCAACGTAGATTAAAAATGTAATCCAATTAAATGAAGTGAAATGATTCTTCTTTTCGTAAACTGTGACTCGTTTTTTATTACACAGAATTGATGGAAAGCGAAACATTTAAAATCATTCCAATCTTTCTTTTTTTTCTATTTTTAAAGAAACGTTTCTAAATATTCAAGAGGAAAACCCAGTTAAACTTATTAGAATTTCAATAATTAAGAATAATACATTCTAGTGCGACGATATATTTTTTGACTCATTCTGTAAATGTTAACAAAATTGTTCTGTATTAAAAATGCAAAAGTTTCAAACTTCATTTACTTCCTTTTTTTTCTAGTTTAGAATTTCAATTCCTCACTATGCTCATTCCAGTACATTTTTATTGATTATTTTACCATTTTTAAATATAAACATCTTCCAGAAAATAATTCTACGAAATTTTTATTTTAATTTGATCAAGAGTAAGATAGAAAGAAATTCTTGAAAAACTGCTTACAAAATTCTGAATTATTTAAGAATTCTTTAATTCTTAATTAAAAATAAACTTACATTTACTATTCCATAATTTTATCGAATGGTATTTTAAACATTTTTTGAAAGGTTCTTGTTGATGGTTTTTAGAAATATTACTGCATATTTATGAATTCAGAAATACTACAACTTAATCTTTAAACGAAAGATTAGCTCAAAAGTTGATTATTATTATTTTAAATTAATTTATAAAAAAATTTACATTAAGGAAATCTGATTCAAGAATAGATGGTAATTATCTTTTATGAGGACATTTAAAGGTAATTAGTTTGAGAAAATGGGGAAACTAAGGAAAAGGGATATTGGAGAAAAACCGGAAAACTTCCACTAGACATCTTGATTCTTTATTTAGCTTATCTATATGGCTATATGCTACTCCAGTGCAGCATGTTTGTCACGAGAAGAGACATGGCATTTCTGTTTCCAAGAAAAGGAACGTATATTCTTTAACAAACGCATAATAGCAACCTATCACTTAAATCTGACAGCAGATATGCAGTATCGTGGATATTTATATTACGTGGAGTTAGTATTTTGTACTAATGAGAACAATATGACATTCAAATTTGAAAGCAGATAATGAGTGTCATGGATAATAATAATCATGATATTAGTGCCTGTTCGGTCATTATGTCTGTTCGCCCTATGAAGGTCGAACAGACAATTGAGATGAGTACAATAAGCAATGAGTTGTAGCACCGTGATTGGTTATAGACCATGAGCTGAGGAAGTGTTCACTCCAATGAGAAGTTAGGAACGCTGACACTCTCTTGATGGATTTTCTTAAAGGGAGGTTTTTGGAGAAGGAAAAGAAGATATTTATACGATAAGTCGACAAGTGTGGGTTTTTTTTCTTTTTGAAAGTAAATGAACAGGTAGGAGATTTCGACCGGAAAAAAATGAGCCCCTTGTGGTTTCGCGTATAACGCCTTGTGACAATTAAGGTCTGTCACAGACCGTATGTGAATTAAGGTCTGTCACAGACAACTTGTGAATCAAATTTAATTCTTTAAATAATAATTCTTTATTTCTTTTATCTTTCTTAATAAATAATTCTTTAATTTGTAAATAATAATTTGTAATAAACAGTTTGTATATATACGATGCTTGTAAATAAAGATTAAAGTGATTCCATGAACCTGAAAGTGGTCCTCTTCTTGAAGTCATTGTAAGTTTAGTACAGGCCAAGACGTTACAAGCTCATAGTTTTCTACTTGCAGTTTGTCGTTGAGCATTACGACTCGGTGATAAGTCAGGTATAAATAGTTTTTGACACACGTTACATTTTTACAATACAATTATATTTTTTCATCATATTATCTTCTCACTTATTGTTGCCAATATTAGTGATTACAAATGACATTGTAAAATTGGGCGTTATTTAGAATTTGTCGAGAAAATTCCCA
Organism: Caerostris darwini; assembly: GCA_021605075.1. NCBI lineage: Eukaryota > Metazoa > Arthropoda > Arachnida > Araneae > Araneidae > Caerostris > Caerostris darwini. The sequence goes on from BPLQ01007753.1 coordinate 129,566, forward strand.
AAAATAGCAACTTTATTCTTAAAAAAATCACTTTGAATGAATGAAGAAAAATTTATAAAATAATTCATGCTCTTATTTTAAGTCGTTTAAGGGGAAATAAACTGAATTATGCCTTTAAAGAAATAATATTTACAAGTAAAATACATTATAGATTTTTCATTATTTTATGGCTACAAAATATTCAATATGATCAAAATGATACAAAATACAGTAAGCAATTTAAAAGGTAATCCAAAATTAATCCCTTTTTACAGTCATGAATTTATTCGTTGTTTTGTTGTAGTATCTTTTCCATCAAGTGTACATGTTTGCTTAATATGTAGCTTTAGTGGGAAATTTTAAATAACTTTTATATTTTATTTTCTACATTTTGTTCTTCTTTATTAAGTATCGGTAAGCCTACCACCTAAAATGTCGGAAAGCATGATGGAATTTTTATGCTTAAAACCGAACCAGCAACTTGAGCACTTTCCTAAATTGTGTAGCTAAACCCATCAATTACTTAAAGTACCTCAATCTGCCTACTCAAAATAACCACCTGCATAATTTCGTTGTTTTGTTTAGCGTGGTTTTGTTTTTATCCCTGGTCTTTTTTTTTTCTTTCCTAATAATACTTACTTGTACATGTTTTTTTTTTTTTTTTTTTTTTTTTTTTTTTTCCCATCTTACCTCAAAGTATTCAAGTAATCTTAAAATCACTTTCCGTGTAAAAAAAGATGATTTTTCTTAATTCATAAATAAAAACTTTCGAACTTTGTTTTAAACGAGCCTGTATTAGCCTGTTTTTTGCTTTCTTTAGATTATTCTCTGGATAAACAGGCTTGTTGTAATTTTATTATTTAGTATATTAATATTTGCATATATTTTCATTAAAAAAATTACAAAGATTGCATTTTTCGACATTGAAAAAAATTATTTGTACGATATATTATTTTCCTAAATCTAAATTTTCTAATAGTCACGGAAATAAGCAGTATCAATTATAATAATTGACAACTTACAGTTTTGAATTTAAACATGATTTATTTAGACTTTGTTTATGGCCTGATGGTTGAGTGACTAGAGCTCTGATGCTCGTTGCCAAAGGTTTCGTGTTCGAGTCCCGGCTGTAACCTGGATTTTTGTAGTGGTTTGGAATCCACTATAAACTGTAGGTCTCGTGGTCTTCAGTCTAATATAACTGTTGGGCGTTAGGCTGACAACTCTTCCCCGTGAAAAGAAAACATCTCTCGTCTAGAAATCTACCAGCAGGCAGACGGTCTTGGTCCACCATGGGGCTGTTGGGCTAATGATGATTTTTAAATTTATATTTATGGTGATTTTAAGGATTAAAATTCCCTGTTTATATTAAAATACAAATAACAATGTTTAAATGAGTTGTGCAATTTATTTAAACTTGATTGATAGATAGTATCGATAAAAAAAAACCATTTATCCTTTACGAAATCTTGTTTCTTTATCAACGGTTTTGCCTGATAACTTTAATTAAGCTTCACATATCAGATCAGTGCTGAATGTGGTTGCAAAATCCTTTTTCGTTTATGGTTGATTCTTCCTATAAATTATAAACATACTGTAAGTTTCTGAAGTTTGAAAAAACATTTCGTCTTCACTGGAGCAACAGCCCCATGGTGGGTCAAGGTTTTTGCATATTGGCAGATTTCGAGACACGAAAGCCCTAAGCCCAACTCTCTTCTCTTCTCTGTCCCCTCTCCCAACTCTCTACAGTCATATTAGACTAGGACCTATGGTTTAAAGTGTATTCTGATTCCATGGATATTATACAAACATCCATGGGACTACCGGGACTCGCGTCGGAAACCTGCAGAACCGAGAGCCAGAGGGCTAGTCACTCGGCCATAAGGACCCAAAACGTTAGTATTGGATCAAATTCTCATTTATATCTTTCTTTTTAAAAATATTAATATTTTAATGCACTGAAAATAATTTTGCAATGTAACTTTTGCCCATTGAAAATTAAATTTGGATTATGGTAAAACCCTTCCATGTTAAAAAAAATTAACTTGTATAACTATATACACAGTCCTCAATATCACCTCAAGACTAATACCACTGTGTTGAAAAACAATAACTTATTATTAACTAACTTGTTCTTCATTGGCTCAAATAATATCCATCAGTTCCGAAAAGAAAAAATTAAAGATACTTAAAAGGTTTATTCACAAAGAGTATACCTTCTTAAACACCAAAATATAATAAAGCGAAATAAAAATTAGAAAAATATTTTTATTTTAATTTATTAGAATATTCCTCAAAAGAGAGAATAATTATAAAATTACTGGCAAACAAAAGTAACTAATTTATTTTATTTGTGGGAAGAGTTCTCTAAAAATAAAAAATAACTATTAGACTTGAAAGATAAACTTATAAAATTTAATTAAAATTAAACGACGTGAACTATTTGAGATAGAGATAATTTACCAATATTTAAAAAGTAGAGAAGAAACCTGTTCACTCCCTCTTTCCTTTATGTACTTAAAAAAGTAGTCGATGGCTTGAAAAATATTAAAATAATCTATTCCAGCACTACCTGGAACCTCACACGATCTTTAAGCATGGATTCCCGATTTTTTTTTTTTTTTTTAAAAGCACTATATTTTGGGAACTGTATTCATATTCAAACCAAGAAGTTGAAAATTTGAAAAGGCAAATAACAGACGTATAAAAGAATTGCCATGAAGAAAAGAGCAAAAATCTTCAGGGACTCAAAAGGAGAGATGATTTTGAAACAGGACATTGAAAGTGCTTCTCGTAGATACAGATAAGGTCCTTTGTATTTTGGAACACATTCAAGTACAGACACTGAAAAATAATAAATATATGAAACTGTAGCAATAATGTTCGCTTTTCGATCTATGTCTACAGCATTGTTAAAGGATTGTAATGCGCATCAGGCTTGGAGGACGCCATTCTTCATTCCAGTCTGTACATCTTATGTCTTTAAAGTTTAAGAGTGTGGAGTATGTACGAAAAAAATTGTGAAGTGATGAAAATTTTGATAAAAAATACCATACTGGGATTTTTTAAAGTTTTTGATGTAACAAAACATTGAAGATAGATATTTTTTGTGTAGTTTTTTTAGAAAAGGGTGTTGCAAATTATATTGCGTTGCTCATCAAGAAAAATATGCATGTATGTGGGGAAGATGTTTTGTATATTTTGATTTTGTATTGGAAGTGAATTCTTTACATTTTTTACCCGGAAAAGATGTGTTCTTTGATTGAAATATTTAAAAGTCGGTCTTTAGTTATTTTTCTAGAAGTTAAATAGCACCTTAATACACAAAATATTGTCACTAATATATATAAAACATATACACGAACATATATATTTACACATGAATTTTCATAATTTCTTATACTATTTGTTATTGCTTATAAAATCTTTTGTGTTCACAACAAAGTGCACTTTCTCCAGCAATATTCGATTATACATGATGATGAATTAAAAATAAAATAAATATATACAATTGAAGAAAGCTTAGTTAGTAATACTTATAACAGAACATTTTCATATTGGATTTCATTTGATATGGAAGTAATTTCATACATATAATAATCGAATTTTTCGAGAAGTATATGTAGCACCTTAAGACACAAAATATTATAAAGGATTTTCGTAATTTCCTAATACTATTTTTATTGCTTAAAAAAACTTATGTTCATAGCAAGGTGAGATTCCTTTATCATTTTCTTTATCTTTATGATGATGGCTTGAACGCTGATAATTGGAGAAAGTTCATTAGTAATATTTATAAAAGAAATTTTAAATATTGGCTTTCATTTGATAGGGAAGTATTTCCATACATGTAATAATCTAGATTCTTACTCAATAATTATAATAATTATAATTTCTTAATGGGGAAACTATTTATTTACTATATATTATCAAGTAAGATAAAATTAATTATAAAAAATATTTCATTCACATGTATTTAATTATGTAATTCTTTCAAATAAAATGCAAATCATTTTATTTAAAAAATTATTTTATCAATTATTTTATTTTATAGTTTGTCACAATGTATTTCACTGTTGAATATAACTAAACTTACTAAGGCCTTTAGTATAAATAGAATATTCTCCATCTTATTTCCATTGCAAATGTCTGCAAAAATATTTACCAATGTCTTATTTCGCAAGACAAAACATACAACCATAGTAAATTTATATTCTGAATATCTATAGTAGGAAAACTACTTAAAGTATTTTGTATTAGCATAGAATCCGTTAAAATTTATATATATTTGCCATAATGCAATTGACCAGAATAGAAATATTCTGGAGAGATACCACATAGAGTAAAGATAAAAACTACATTACTATTACGCAAGATAAACCAAATTTCTGCACATTGTTTAATAATGCTTTCCGGTGCAAATAAAAAAAAATAATCTTAAATTTAATACAAAAAGTTGCCATTTTAAATATCAGAATACGAAATGGTTTATAAGGCTTAATACTTTGATGCGAAATGTCATGAAAGTTTCTTACATTTATGTTAATGTCATACATTTATCTATTGGCCAAAAACGAACTTCGGGATTTGGCGTTGCAGAAGGAATTACATTATCACTTGGGTTTCATTATTTTCCTCAACCACAGATTTTATGTATCTAGACAAATTTACACCTAAAAAGCCCTAGATGAGCTCAAATTAAATTTTCGAAACTTTCCCATATTTTGCTTTACGTTAAACTCACACCAATGCTTTTGAATGTACAAAACATGCTAACCAGAGGCATCCATAATACCATAATCTTCATCTTCCCGTCCTCATCTGAACTATGGAAATTAGATCCTTTGGAGGAACCCTTGTCAAGCGATCTCTCTTATTAAGACAGTCGACTGCGCTCTCAATCCCATATCCAATTCGCTGAGTGCCGATCGCTAATGAGTATACATTATGGAGATTCTTGGGAGAGCGAGACACTTATTACTGGGACGTGGTGACATTAATCTGGATATTATCGAGACGGGAATGTTTGAAGTCTCTATTGCCAGTTCTAATGGCAGAAGAGTATGGATTGCGATATTACGAGAGACTCTTCTGCCATTGATACAGTGCGAGGCTAAATACTTAGCCAGGGCAGATATTTTCGCTTCCTAATATACATTGAACACAACATCATCGCCCTGAGACACGGTAAATAGAATGCTAACTGCTTAAGAGGACATGGAGGTAAGGACTAGAATTGAGGTAAGTAACACAGGTTGCATATCTGTATCAATTACGATGTCGGAATCTAAGAGTTGTCGGAGAGACTCGGAGTCTAAGGTGTTAAAAGTTAAGAATGGCTCCTGAGTCTGTAAAATTTTCAAAGATTAATACAGAATGAACCAATTGGCATAAGGTTAAGATTTGTAGTGAAATGGTTTGATAAGAATTTTATTTTTGGTATTTAAAACTTAGTTCAAAATTCAACGCCTAGATGGTATTGTAATGCAAAACAGCATAAGCAACAACAACAACAGAAATTGTACACAATTAAAATCATCTTAATTACATCTTAATCATAATCATCTTAATTTATCTTAATTACATCATCTTAATTTTTTATTATTAATTACAATTACCAAATTTATGAACAATACAATCATTGAATTTACGCAAATTACAATTACTGAAGCGTGATTTTACGAAGTTTCGCAATGTGAGCTACATCTAACCAAATTCAACAAAGTCTATAACTTTTCAAATGTGAGTACAAAACGAACCAATTGATGTGAGGGTGCGATTTGCATTAAAACGGTTTAATAAAAATTTTATTTTTGGTATCCAAAAGCTTAGTTTAAAATTCAACTCCTAGATGGTATTGTAATATAAAGTAGCATAAACAACAACTATAGAAATTGTACACAAAGAATTAATTGTACACATTTAAAGAATTTACATAACTAATAAAGCATGTTTTTACGAACTTTTGGAACTTGAACTACATATAACCCCATTCACGAAGAGCAGATAATTCGAATCTTCAGCTATTCAAGCCATACCATCCATAAATGAATGAATGAATTATATAGAGAATATATTAAAGGATCCTATGGAATTTTTGCAAGCTACCGTTATAATTGAATGTACCATGCTGAATATACCGGTTCTCGTTAGATCACCGAAGTTAAGCATCATTGGGCGCGGTCAGTACTTGGGTGGGTGACCACCTGGGAACACTGCGTGCCGTTGGCAAATTTGGGACCTGAATGGCTGAGTGTCTAGCGCTCTGGCGCTCGGTGTCACAGGTTTCGGGTTCGAATCCCGGCGGTGCCATGGATGTTTGTAGTGGTTCGGAATCCACTTTAAGCCGTAGGTCCCGGTCTCCTATGACTGTAAGAGCGTCACGGAGCAAAAGTCAGGCTTCTACCTACGGGGTGCTCCATCACAACAGAAGCTGCTTCCTTCCCCTTCAATCATGAGTTCATATGGGCTCGTGGGCTTGGCCAGCCAAGTGGGATAAGAAACAACAACAAACAACAACATAATTGAATGTATTTATTATTTGTAGCTATAATGAAATTCAATTTCCCTCTTTTGTTAACCAAGTTGCTAACTAAGAATACGGAACTATCACGATTGTTGTTCAATTGTCCAATATTAAGTTGTCACCTATACATGTAATTTTAAACATAATTTGTTATATATCAAAAAAATTTTTGAAGAAACTTTTACCGAGTTTATAATACAAAACACCACTCTTTTTATTAGTCAATTGTTTCAATCAATTTTATTATTAAAATGTATAAAAGTTTTTCCATGCATGTCATATGTTATGACTTTCATAAAATTGATGAATTAACCAGATTACAAAATATATGCTAATTAAATCCCTTAGCATAATATCGAATACATAATTATTAATAG